>BGPR01023637.1:0-10694 GCA_013235015.1 Araneus ventricosus | reverse complement strand
TCAATTTCCAAAATTAATTAATTCTCAAGATATTTAATTAAATAACCAATAAAATTAAGCCAATCTTAAGCGTTATTGGTCAGTTTTTACCGATAACATCTGAAATAATTATTGTGCGAAAATTATTTATATACCATCGTAAAGATCAGATAATTATCTTTTAATGACATCAGTTCAATCGATGTACAATTTTTTCTTCAATTTTAATAAATTTCCGAAATTCGTTTTAAACACAATTTGTGCCAATTCTTTCTGTTGTTGTAATTAAATTAAAGCCAATTTAATTTCTTCATGAAATCCTGCGTTGACAGTTAAAGTTATGATAAAAATATTGTTTTCTTTGGACATTAAGTCCAAGGCAGAATTTTTAATCCCTTTTTTATTTCGCAGCATGCACACCTTTCAGTATACACGAGCAGCAATGCTATAGAGTTAAATTAATTTCTCTATGCGATGATTCGTTTAATTTTAGAAAATTTTTTAAATGGTTCTGATGAGTGTTTAAAGTCATTCAAGGTTACCGAGCTCCGTCTCTGCTGAAGACAACGTACCCAAGGAGAAAAAAAGGAACGCCATGGGATGTTTCTTCGGTCAGGCACACAAACACTAAAAAGAAGAGACTGTTACTTCGGGTCATGACAATGAAAACCATGATATGAAGGATTTTCTGCTGCCATTGAGTCATTGGTGAGGGGAAAGGGAATCCCAAGGGTTGCTGGACTTGTGCCAGGTAGTTCAAAGTACAAAGACATAGCAAAGAGAGGAGTTTTGCTGCTGGCCGAAGGGTCAGACAGCACGGGATAGGGCGAATGAAAATCAGCGAAAGACGCTGCAGACAAAAACTGTTTAATTAAGTTTAAAGTGGTGTAACCATTTAGACGTGAAAGCATGTTCACCCTTAGCAACGCCCGGTATACCTGTCAGTTATTAATAAAACAATGAGAAAAACTTTAATTTTTATGTGACAAAAATATACAAACGTATTTAAACATATACCGCATTAATCAAGATCAAAAGGATTTGTCACCTATAGATGGTTAAAAAAAGAAGCAATATATCTGCAGAAGTAATGTGTTTTTGATTCAAGATTCTTCCACTTGTCAAAATGATACAATGAATGATTTCGTTTTTGATAGTCTGATTTCATCAATGATAGTTCCATTTGCTTTCTTTGGACAATCTACATCATATTACTTAAAGACATTTAAACCTTATGATAATAATCAACAACCAAAAATGTACCCAGCTAAGAAAAATATAAAATATAAAGGAAAAATATTATTACATTTTTTAGAGGGGGGGGGGTCGCAACCATTTATTATTAATAAACTGGAAATCATGTGACTGAAACATGATTTCCAGTATCCAATTTTTAACACGATTTCACCAGTTTATAATAGGTGAAAACCAGATTCAGTGTTAACTGGATCTATTACGTATTTAATTTAAAAGGTCCAGAGTATATTAAAAATCCGTCATATGCAGGCTGAAATTCGATAGATACGTGTTCTTCCACTGGTGTAGTGTAGAAGATTCGAGAAGAGAATTGACTAATAAAGTGGTAAAGGATGGAAGTGGCAAAAAATTTCAACATTGTTTTTCATGTTAAAGTGTTAAATGAGCAATATTTTATAATGCGCTAAACTAGAAATACGCCTGTGGCTTCCATTAGGACTGCAGCGCCCCCTGAAATTATTTTAAAAGCTTGTATTTTCCTTTTTACTCTTATTTGGTTGCTTTTCCTCGGAGATTGCGATGATCAATGAAAATGAAAAAAAGTAATTAAAACGTGATAAAAAGAAAATGAATCAACAAGTAAGAGAGACGTAGGTTGGAGCTGCGAAGCGAGTAGCCTCAAAATTTGCCCACTACGCACAGCGTAGCGATGAATCAAGAGAGGAAAAGCAACCCTTTCTCCCTTTGAATTTATATGTGCTAGAGCTGGATTTCCCCCAGCTCTGGTTTGGCGCATGGCTACGTGACAGAGATATGCATTCTTTTTTTTGTCGCTCCCACCAAAAGTTCGCTTTCGTTCCGCTGTGTGTTTTCTTTGCTTTCTCTCATGGGCTGTTTAACTTTCATGGGTTTCTCATGGGTTGTTTAACTTTCATGGGTTTCTCATGGGCTGTTGAACTTTCATGGGTTTATCATGGGCTGTTTAATTTTCATGGATTTCTCATGGGCTGTTTTTATTTCGCTTCACGTTTCCTCAACAGGAACACATGTCTGGTTTATTATTTATTTTCTTTTCTTAGAAGTCACCCTCCAAAAAATAGATGTAGTTAATTTTCTATAACATTATTCGGAGGAAAACTTTTATAAGGAGCGACCAATTTATTGTTATTAGAGGAAAGAGAAGAAGAAGGATGCTGATTTTCAAAAAATCATATTTCTACAGCTTTCGTTGAACGCAAAAATTGAATATAAAAATGCAGGTCGTGTTATTTCGGATTAGAACATCGTTCAAACGTCTTGAAGCAGAAACACCCAGTAACTACGAAAATGTTTGCAGCACTGCTCGCTTCTAAGTTGAGATCCACCAAGCACGACCGAATGTTCTCTACTTCAAAAGGTCGTGTGGGTCGTGATGTCTTAGTGGAAAGGTCTCGGCTTCGGGGGGCCCGTGGGTTCCACGTTCGTAACCCGATTCCACTGAAGATCCCCCATGTATATACTGCTTAAATAACCTTAAAGGTTATAAGTTGTATGGGGCATGGTGTGGTGTTATGTTATGCTGCACTTTAAATCATACGTAGTGGTCCAAACGTCCTCTCGCTGGTGTTGTGCGGAGATACCCACCCTCGCAAGGCTTACCCAAGATAGTGTGTAAAGTCGGGAAAGGACCAGTGAGGAGAGAACTGCATCACCAGCGTGGGAAGGATTTATTGGGTCAAATTAAGTAAAAGTCTACAGGCATTGCCAATACAAAACCTGAGGGATCAACAATTGCTCCGCCCACACCAGTGAGGCGAAAACGCTGAAAGTAACAGGTGCTCATTCACCTAGTGGGGAGGGGTACCTATTTACATATCCATTGATAAAAATATAAGACAAATAAAAGGGCTGTCTGCTTTACTAAAAGTATAAAAGAAAGAAGGGACAAGTTTATGAATAAAAATCAATAAAGGAAGGACTCACTTTTGATAAAAGTATAAAGAATGAGGGCACATACTTGCATATAAAAAACTGTTTGGGTCGAAGCACAACAACTAAAATCAAACCATAACACAAAGAAAAACAGGCCGCTGCATGGAGGAAACTCTGCCGTGACCGACATATTAGCATAGTTAATATAGCTTATCAAGGTTATGTACTGTTCAGCAACGGATTCCGAGACTACCACTTTTGGACGATATTATACCGGAAGGTCAGGCAATGAGTCATATGAGCGCATTTCCGGAGTTCTTGGTCAGATCACGCTCAGTAAAATGTAAACATCACCCTTCCATTCTTCACTTTCCCCTTATTTTGATGAAAATAAATCCGCCCGGCGCATGCGCAAAAGTGCGGAGGGTTTTCGAATCCGTTGCTATACAATAATTTTATCTATCAATATAAGCATTAAAAACCTCCGTATTAAAAGAACAAAACTAAAAAAAAATTCTTAAAATTCTAAAATATTGAGAACTATGCTAGGACACCTCTAGAAAGGTCCTAAGAATACACTAAGAGCACGATAAACAGAAGGAACATAACACACCAACAACAACAATATTAAACACACACAAAATAGAAATCCTTACTTATAAAATCTTAAAATAATTTAAAATAGTTTTACAACACTCTCGCGATCAGACACGTCTTAGTGGCCAAGGGTCAAAAAGAGTATTTATACTAGAAAATAAAGACTCTAAGAAAAATTTCGAAAATTATCAAATATTGAAATCCATGTTAGAACACCTCCAATAAGGCCCGAAAATCATGCCAAGAACACAACAAACAAAAGGAACATAATACACTAACAAGAACAATACGACACACCAGAGGTGCAGTCGTAAATTAAGCAGTGCCGGAACGTTCTGACCTGGGTGATATTGTTAGGAGGGGGCAAAATAGAGAGGGTGTGGAGTTAGGGGATAGACTCCATAATAAAATACTTTTTGGATTTGAAAGGTATAATTACTTTATAAAAGTATTGAAATTGTGAAATAATAAAACGCCAACACTTTACAATTATTATTTCATTTTTGATCAAACATTAACATAATCCACATTGCGGTAGAAAGCAGGTTTCATTTATACTAAATTAAGATTTCAAGAATAGGACAGAAAAAGCAGGAATCCAAGTTATACCAAAAGTTAAGTAATGTCAAACTAAAATTATGGCATTGATAATTAATGTAAAAAATATCATGAGTTTTCAGAATCGAAACATAAAATACAAATAAATGTTTGCAACCTTAATGCTTTTAACCCGTTCTCACCATCACTGCCTGTGGCTTATTACTCTTATTAATTTAAATATTCATCCTATTTTCGAGAGTAAGGATTATGCAAAGACTCCGTTGTTTTTTACTTTTCTCGTAAAAAAAAGCAGTGCCGGATCGGCGATCCGGTGTGTTCCGGCTTCATTACACCTAGGCGACACTCATAAAATAAAAATCCTTAATTATAAAATCTTAAAATAGTTTTAAAACACTTTCATAGTCAGACATATCCAAAAGGCCACGGATATAAAAGAGTTAAAATTTGGCTTTAAAGATGTAAATCGGTGAATTAATGTCATCAGTCCCTAACACCAACAGCTGCCTTCCCATTTTGCTAAACCATTCAACACACAAGGACTGGTTACAGTGGATCGACCAAAGGCGGATAGCAAGAAAAATCCCCATGATTTATGAATGTTATTACGATCAAATCATCTTTAAATTATAGGTAACTAACGCTTACCTTTGTTTTGGTCGTATCAGGATTTTCTTCATACTGGAGTGGCTTTTATATTATCTGAAATCACTTTATTATGTGGCAGGTATGTAGTCAGGGAGTAAATCTTTAAGAATGAAAATATTTAATGATTATTAAGTTTACATGACTAATTTTATATTTACATAAGTTAGAAAAAGGGATTACAAGCGCGCGTAGAAAAGTTGGCCGCTAAAAACAAGAGAAAGCAAGGTAAACAAAACCCCTGGTGGCGGGGAAGGAAAGTTCTCTTCAGTTAATTTCAGTCCCTGGTGGTTTCCGACACTCTCCCACCTTTGAGTTTCGTCAAGGTTTGCAGAAACTCAAATAAATGAGTCCAGGAGAGCACTGGGCTTTAGAAGCCGGCCATAACGGGATCTTCTTCTGGAACACACGTTCACATTCGGGTTCACATCCGGAACTGCAGGAGAGTCACTAGATGTTGGTGCACCATCAGGAATCATTGTGGATAGAGGATCGCTCTTTGGGGGCCTTGGGACAGCAGACTTTTCACTCTGGCTGATCTCAAGAGGAAAGAGTCTCTGTATTGGGCGTAAGAAAGATCCAGATTTTGTCTGGATTTCAACTAGACGAACTTTCTTGTCTTTTCCCAGGTATAATTTTATCACTCTTCCCAAGGGCCAATTTATTCTCTTGACGTTACTATCACCGATGAGAACAATGTCTCCTTCTTTAATTTTAGATTCATTACAAATCTTGGAAAATTCTCTAAGATGTCCAAGATATTCGATTCTGAAACGTTTTCTGAGATCTTGACACAATTTTTGTCTGTAGAAGAATCTTTTATTCATTCTCTTAGCGTCTATTTGATCAATATCTGGAACTCCTATTTCTTTTACATCTTGTAGAAACATAGCAGGTGTTAATGCTACAAGATCTTCATTGTCTTCACTTAAGTATGTCAAAGGTCTAGAATTTATAATGCCCTCAGCATCACATAGTACAGTGCACAATTCTTCAAACTGTAAGGAGGCCTTTCCAAGAACTTTTCTTAAGATAGATTTCAACATACCTATAAGCCTTTCCCAAAATCCGCCCCACCAGGGGGCTGATGGGGGGTTAAATTTCCATTGGATTTTCTTTACTGAGGCATATTCTTGTATTTTTCCCCAATCAACTGATTTTAGCTCATTAGAAGTACCCACTAAGTTGGTTCCATTATCTGAATAAATTGTAGCTGGTCTTCCTCTTCTAGAAATAAACCTTCGTAAAGCTAGAATAAAACTATCTGTCGATAAACTAGTTACCAGCTCAATGTGGACTGCACGATAAACTGCACATGTAAAAAGTACAGCCCAACATTTGGTTTTGTTTTTCAAATATAGTGGTCCGCACAAGTCAACTCCTACTACTTCAAAAACATAAGCATCTCTGACGCGATCTTCGGGTAGTGGAGCACTTACTACTTCTAATGGCCGAGATGCAAAACGTTGGCATATTACACAAGTCCTTATTACTTGACGTATTGTGTTCCTGCTTTTTAAGATCCAATAATTCTCCCTTAAACTCGACATCAAAATCTGTATCCCAGCATGACTAAGTTCAACATGCTTTTCAAAAATAAGTTTCCCGATAACAGCATGCTTTGAAGGCAGCAAAATTGGAAATCTAAATGTCGGTATATCACTTCTTTGAGAAATTTTGGTCTTTACTCTTAGCAAACCATCCGAATCCAGGAATGTCTGTAAGTTCAGTTTTTCGTTTCCCGAAAAACATTGACTTTGAACTTGTTTTAAAATGAACTTTTCTGCAGCCTCCACTTCTTCAAGATCTAAAGTGCCGGATTTCTTTCTTTTTTCTGGGTTTTAGCATTTTTATAAAAACGGAAAATCCAAGCCGTGATTCTCGTCATTTTCCGGAAAGAAGATACCTTAGAAAAGTATTCCAATTGCTCTGTCGTGGTGTTAGTGACAGACACAATAGTTTTTCTTTTTTCGGAGTTCACAACGTCAAAATCTGGTATAGTTTCTGAAACAGGCCAATCTTCTATAGGCCTTCGCAGCCAGTTTGGACCCTCCCACCAAAGAGATTTCACAAGTTCCTCTGCATTGGAACCTCGTGATGGAAGGTCAGCTGGGTTTAATGTTCCACTTATGTGCCTCCAGTCTTCAGGATTAGTGAGTTTACGGATTTCCAGCACCCTGTTGTAAACGAACGTTGCCCAATTCTCATTTCTTTTGATCCAATACAAAGCATTCATGGAGTCAGACCAGTAGAAGATTGGTATTTTCTCAAGTCCAAGTTCGGAGATGGTTGCTTTTGCCAATCTAGCTCCAATAGTGCAGGACAAAAGTTCTAGGCGTGGAATAGAGATCTTTTTCAAAGGAGCAACTCTGTTTCTGGCTTGTATTAACTGGCACGACGTATTATCAGCAGATTCAGCTCTCAAGAAGATACATGTAGCGTAAGCACTCTGACTTGCGTCACAGAAAACATGGATGGACAATTTGGAATCTTCTGCAAAGTCCTCTCGTACACACCTTGGTATCTGAAGAGCATTCAGTTTCGGCAACTTCATCTTCCAGCGTTCGAATCTTTCAGTTATTAGCAGAGGGAGTTCAGCATCCCAGGACAACCCCAATTTCCAGCATTCCTGCAACAAACATTTGGGCTCTAGAGTCACTGGACAAGAAAATCCTATCGGATCAAAGATTCGATGAACGGTTGACAGGATTTTTCTTTTTGTAGTAGGTCCTTTATCTTCTTTCATCAAACCTTTCATATCTAGAGACATAGTGTCCTTTGGCAAATTCCACAGAAGTCCGAGAACTGGAACCTTTAGGTCTTCTTGCCTTTCTTCAATTTTGTCTTCTGTAGAAGAATGCTCCCACCCTCGAAGTTCAAACTTGGCAGTAGATAATAGTGCTTGCGATTCCGAAATAAATCTGGCAAGTTCTTTTTTTGTGTTGACGCTGAACACACAATTATCAACGTAGAAGGACCTCATAAGTTGCTGAGCTGTTTCCTTGAGATGATCTGGAGCATTTTTTAAATGAAGTTCTAATGTAGCTCCCAGAAGGAAAGGACTGGAGGAGATTCCAAACACAACTCTTTTGTGCTGCAAGATCTTGATATTTCCTTCTTTTCCTCTATCCTTCCATAAAAATCTAAGATATGGTCTATCTCGTTCTTGTAATCCAATTTGCAGAAAGGCCTTCTTGATGTCAGCTATTACTCCATATTTTCCAACACGAAAGCGATTCATGAGAGATGGAATGAGTTCTACCAGATTTGGTCCCTTTTCGAGGCAGTCATTAATAGAAGGTGTATTCCTTTCTTTAGCTGAACCATCAAAAACGGGTCGAACTTTGGTCGTCGAATTCTCCTTGAAGACAGGATGGTGAGGTAAGAAATGCTGTCCTTGTTTGATTTCTTGCATAGGATCAACTTCTTCAATAATACCCTCCCTCTGCCAATCCTGAAAAACATCATCATAATCGACCAGCTTTTCGGCACGTTCTAAGGCTTTTATACAACTGTTCAGTCTTCGTTCAGCTATCTTTTTGCCATCAGGAAGAGGTGGATGATCATGTATCCACGGTAGACTGACAATGTAGCGCCCTTCGTTATCTCGTTTTACACTGCGCTCAAAATGTTCCTTCGCCGCTTCTTCTAGTTCTTTTCTACTTTGATTTTCCGCAGGGTCATTGATATTCAATGTATCAAGCCTCCAAAGATCGGATATATTTACATCGTTGACAAGTAAAGACATTAGCGTACTGGAACTATCGTTTTCAATAATTCCTGATCTTCCAATAACTGTCCACCCTAACTTGGTGTTCATCGCAATTAGATCAGGTGAAAGGTTTTTAATTTCCCCTGTAAACAATCTGGCTGCTGTATCTGCCCCTAATAATATGTGAATCTCCTTGGGATCGTTTTCATACAAGCAAAGATTTTCATTTAAACAAATATCACTAGCAAATATTCCCAATTGTTTTAATTCTTCGATATTTTTAGGGTCTTTTAATTTGGGAAGAGAAGTACAAATTTTATTCTGATCCATTGCTTCTACATTACATGAGAAATTATTCTCTGTATTACGCAATTCAATGGAATATTTCTTGTGGTTTTCCCGCCTTTTCAGCCCTCCGAAAAGTCCATGAGTCACCGTTTGTTCCCCAACACACTTCAATTTCATCACATCCGCTACGTATTTGCTGACATACGACCTTTGGCTCCCAAGGTCAATGATCGATCTAACATAGTGTTTTAACTCATTATTTTCGACGCTAACAATTAAAGTCTGCAGATAAACCTCACTGGAACATAAATTGTTCGCCAACGTGAAATTTTCATTTAAAAGATTATTGTCATCCTTATTTTCATTCAAATGGGTATTATTTTTCAGAACAGAATTATCTTGATTGCATAATATGGATAGATGTCTTTTACCACACAGAGTACAAACTATTTTTGACTTACAAAATTTAGCAAGATGAAATGGCTTTGCACAAATAAAACACGCAGCCTTTTTAGACAGTATTTTTTTTCGTTGTTCCAAACTTAAAGAAAGTGCGTAATTACAATCACCAACAGCATGGAATTCATTGCAAAATATGCAAGCATTTGTTTTTGTTTTTACTTCAGAACTGATCAAATCTGAACTGCTAAATCTCTTTGAAGAAAAACATCTGGAATTGTTTATTTTTTCGCTCGATGAGTCATAGCGCGGATATGAATACTTTTCTTTTTTCGAACTTACAGGAGAAGCATACATTAACGATCGTTCTTTTGCTTTTAGCTGAATTGACAGGAAGTCGACCAATTCATTTATTTCATATTTATCCGATTTCATGCTTTTATTATATTCTAAAACTAGATCGGGGGGAAGGCATTTTAGCAGGAGGGGGCAAAGAAGATTTTGATATGTTTCTTTCAAAACATTAAGAGATTCAAGAGATCGTATTTCTGTCTGTATATTATCAAACATTTTTCGGAATGATACAATATCATCCGAGTTCTTTAATGGGCAGATACGCAGTAAATTATTCAAATGAGTATTAATGAGAACATCTGATCTTCCAAAGCGTTCTTTAAGTAATTTTATGGCGATTTCATAATTTTCTGGTGTTAACGCAAATCCTTCTATAGTACTAAGGGCAGAACCACCTAGATGGGCTTTTAAGTAATTAAATTTACTGACTTCACTTAATGAATCATTTTCGTGTATGGCTGATTCAAAAGAGTTCCAAAATGAAAGCCATAAACTTGATTGCCCGTAGAATTTAGATATCGAAAGTTTTGGCAATTTAATGTTCGATGATGGTTCTTTATAACAGGAACTTGGAACATTCAACGAATCAACATTTTTTGTCCGTTCGCGTATTTTTTTTGTCGCTCTAAATTTCCAAGTTATAATTTTTTGGGTGTATTCTGCTACTTCTTTCACTTCTTTTTCTAACTTGTCATCGGAAACGAATTCTTCTATATGTGAATCTAGATTCTTTAATTCGTTTGACTCAACAGCAAGCTGTTCTAACATTTCCTCTAATGCGTCGACATTTACATCTGTTTTCGTTAATTCTGTTTCAATAGCTTTACAAATTTTAGTAACAGATGTTCTTGTTACTCCCCGTTTCTTTTTTAACCTGCCACTTTTATCATCAATTTTTAAAATTGAACTGTTCGGAATTTATATTCAGTAAAATTCAATAATATATAAATTCAATAATAAATCAGTTCAAATTCTAATCTATATTTTTTCAGCTCTAAATTAAATAAACCACACCATTATGCCGACAGGGATGCCACTTAATATTACGATCAAA
>BGPR01023636.1:0-24052 GCA_013235015.1 Araneus ventricosus | reverse complement strand
GCCAATTTCATTTTATTTCTCACAATAGCTTCTAATCAATTTTTGCGAATAGAAACTTCTATGAAGGGTGTGGAGCATGATGACAACAAAAGAGACTACAATGTGCGGAGGACATTTCACCGAAGTTGTGGGAGAAGTTGATTTAACATCACTTTTAACAGAATAGTCGGATGTTTACTAACCTTGGTGCTCCAATGAAGCTATTGTTTTTACTTCCTATTAAATATTCAGAAGTTCATTTAAACGTAGTGATCAATTAAATATTTCCGGAATAATCGAAGACAGTAGAATGAAATCTTTTATTTCAGATATAAAACATATTTTATGTCTCAGCGAAAAACATTTATTGCTCCTAAATAAACTATTTTATCTCAATGAATGCAGTAAAGGTTAAGCAATATAATAGGAAATGATAAATTGTTGGTTCAGTAGAAATTGTACCTGTCTGAATACTGCTAAATTTATGATTTATAAGAGATGACTAAAATTAAATCCTTGCTGCTTGAGTCAGGGAGTGGCTTTCAAATTAACCCTAACAGTGATAAAAGTATCATTCTTATAAAATTACTCTCCAGCTATGAATCTTGCGATTAAAGAAGGTTGGAAATTTGTCCATTTTATACTGTATCCCGCAATTTCGAAGGATTAATGAGTTTACCGGCTGCTATTATAGCACTGAATTGCCCCATAGTGTTATAACTTTCTATATAAATAACAATTCGCTTCTTTGTAAATTATTTCGACCAATTAGCAAATTTTGCATATAAATTGTGAATTATAAAATACATTAGTAAGAGGACTAACTTCAAGGATATCAGAATTGCGAAATATATAAGAAAGTTTATTTCACCTATTGATGAAACGATTTGATTTTGCATTAGTTTTTGATATTAATTTTAAAGGTTTATAAAACACTTATCACATATCAATATAAAACACTAAAATAAAAACTAAGTAATCAATTCTTATTGATAAAATTCATAAAGCAATATAATCAAGTTTATATTCCTGTTATTGGTTTTAAAAATATATAAAACGCCAATCACATATCGATATTAAACATTGAAATGAAAGCTAAATCTATTGATAAAAGCATTTCATGAAGTGCATATTTTTGTTATTAGTTTTAAAAGTATATAAAGCACCAATTACACGCTAATACTAAGTACTGAAATCGAGCGTCGAGATAGTGACCGAATGCCAATTTAGCTACTAAAGAATGATAAGTTGATGTCACTAATTTACAAGAAAGGTGGTTGTGCATGTGTTACTATGCGAGAAATATGATGTCTATTAATAATCTCTTCAGTATGAGTTTAGTTTATATAAATAAGTGTAACGTCCTATTCTGAAGCAATGCGAGGGCTATTTCGTGCGGATATCGCAGTTTTCAACCTAGGTGAATTCAGCTCAGTTTAGTTATATTAACGCCCCGTTTTGAAGCAACACGAGGGCAATTTTGGGACGGACTTCGTTATTTTGAACCTCAGCCAGATGCCGAAGGCGACACCTGAGCTGGCACTCACTCTCAAAACTTCCACACCACACCAGCGGGAAGACGTTCGGCCCCCTGCTTAACATTTAACGTGCAACACAACCTTGCTGAAATCAATGTGGTAATATTCCTATTCAGAAATTCCCACCGCAAATTATTTAGATAGAAATCATAAAATTCTATTCAGTGGTATTCAGTTTCCTGAATATCTTCAAACATTGATGTTAACGCAATAGTTCAAAATATAGTTTCATGATCCTGAGTCGCAAATGATAATTATATTACTTCCTGTAAGGAAATAAAAAGGTTTCGTCTGAGAATATTTTTCATATAGTGAGTCATAAAAATAATAAGTTTAACAAAAAAATGTTTTGTGCAATGAAATGATATTAAAATTCAAGAAAGCATAATTAAATTGTAAACAAAGGATATAATAGAGCATTTAACGAAAGAAATCCTTATAATAATTAAACAAAAAGGTTTTTTCTTTATTAAAATACAATTTGAGTATTTGAAATCTTCTGAATTTTGGAAAAGAATCAACTTTTCCAGAAATAAAACGTTAAATTTGCTGAAAGAATTCGTCTAAACGCTGAAACAGTCACAAGCATTTTTAATGCATTATTAATCGCTTCAAACGTCAAATTAAATGCCAGTTAGGATCGGGATTGATGAGTATACACTTTCGAAAATGATAAATAACATATTTAGAAAATCATAAAGCTCAGAAAAATAGCAAATATTTTTGTAACAGCTTTATGCCGATGACATGGTCCAGAATTTCTTTTTGAAACACTAATTTAATTCGCATGTAACAGATTATTAATAATATCCCCCCAAAAAGACTCCTTTATGGTCATTAATTTCTACACAGTTTTAAAGTATTACTTATCTTCTTCTTGATTTCATTTTCCGATACGTTATTTCATTTTTCTCTATTAATTTAATGTCCTCCATTAATCAAAGCTAATTTAACCCACTTCTCAAATTTTTATGAGGATTCGCCTTATTATACACTTAACATTACATTAACCATTTCCTGTTGCGATATAAAGCAAATAGGAACGCTTAAATTCAATTTCGTCAGAAATTCCAAGCAGCAACCCAGAATTCTATCATTTTTCAAAACGAAATAATAAAACCTCATCTTCAAGATCTTTATCATTCGATTAATCGTAGCGGTTTCCGGTTATGATTAGGCCTGTGTCCCATTCTTCTGTGGACATTCAAAAGTAACAATTTTTTCCGCATTAACATAGATCTCACCAATAATCTATCAAGAAACGGTTCCTTTAATTTTGAGGCCATGGACAGCGGTCGAAATCGTCCCTGTTAAAGCTCGTTGCCGCATCCTTCCGCTATGGTCAGCACTTGACCATAGGGACGATGGGAAAAAGCATTATTTCAAAGGCTATTGTGTAAATCCGTTTATGTCGTTTTGTTAGGGCTATTTATCTGCGGTTTTCCTAAGTGGTTTGTCGTGGTTCAAGAGCTTTGAGACAAAAGACCGTTTAAAATTTATGGGGATCAGTAGCTGTAATGGGTGTTAACGGACCCTATAGCTTTCTGCAATAGTTTATGCTTATGTTGTGAAATCAGCTCTAATTAGTAATTTTAGAGTGGATATATAGCTTTTCTCAAGAGCCTTTTGGATTGTTTTGGGTTTGTTTCTATAAAGTGAAAAAATAGAGTGAAATGGATTTCAAAATTTTATATTCAAATAAATCATTTTCCACATTACGCAAATGAAATAAAACAGCTTTACGTAAGTTACTGTGCAAAGAGTGGATATCCGCGTGCTCTAATTTCTCTCGGTGATTCAAAAATTAATATAATATCTCAGGAAACAGGGGCAACTTTTAACGAAAAATATCAGATAATCTATCTGGATTATTATGATTCAGATAGATATTCGAATTTACTTTGTATTTTTATGAGACGATTGGCAGGAAGTTTATATCAACAGGATGTTGTGAATAATATTAATATCATTTAATGATAATACTGATTACAACGTTTTATTATTTTTAAATTTATCAGCATCACTGTCATTGCATTTATAATAGTTTTTGTTCTTCATAAATTTATTTAAAAAAATTCTCTTTGTTTCTAGCATAGCTAAAAAGTTAGCGCAACGAAAATTTGGTGATTTTTTATGTCTTAGAAAATTGTATTATTTATTTTCCTTTGTCGTGAATCTCATTTTGAGAACTTATGTTTTATGCACCTTTATGCTAAAATTTAAATATCGCTTTGATGTATTTGTAGAAACCTAACTACAAAATACTAAACCAGTTCTCATATTATATAATTTGAACATTTTCATCAGGTAAACAAGTTGCTGAAATTGATGTCAAAAAGCTTATTTTTATGAAAAAGTATTAACATTCTATTGGAAAATGGGTTCAATTTGAATGTCTGACGGACATCGAACCACCTCGAAAAAGTATTAAGAGCTCGTCATTATTACATTCCTCATATTTTTATATCAGATGATCTTTTGGCAACAATAATTTTCGCATGTATCAAATATTCTAGTTGCATTTTCCCTTTTCATAAAATATCTTTTTTCGCAATCTATCCAACTCTTATCATCATCATTTTATTCAACTATTTCTACAATTATTATAATGAATTGATAATAAGATAAGTAGTATTAAACGGGAAAGTCACAACTTATACATCATTCAATCAATAAATACATATAACAAAGTTTGGGACTATAAATTTATTGGATTCTGCAAAGTAAAACAGTATAGAATTTTCATTGGATCAAGCAGAAAGATGTAGGCAGTTGTAATAAACTCCTAGATGCAGCATTCCTTGTATTTCATATTACCAAATTAGTATTTTTTTCAATAAAGATTACTAACAATTCAAGAAACTAAAAGCCCTACCCACAAATGTTGATAATTTCACATTTTCAATTGAAGTTTTATGAGTAATTAACTGAAACTGTAAATTATCTGAGTGTTGTTAAGGCAAACAAATAATCACTGAAGCGTTTTTCACTTCCTAAAAGTAAATCTTTTCACATTTTATAGGTCATTGTATCACCTAAATCTTGTTTTGTTTGAAAAAAGGATCCGAAAATCTTGTGCTCATCAATTATATTAAATAAAGTTTCATTGAATTGAAACTGAATAAATTCAAAACAAAAAATAAAAACTGGTCTTGAGAAAATATTATTGTCATTTACTTCTTTTCAGAATGCTATGAAAGTAGTCTTTTTTTTATGTCTAATTAACAATGGCGTTGAAATTTCATAATGCTTATTAACTCTTTAATCCCGAGGAGACCTTTTTTTCTAGCTCCTTTAGAACAGGAACTTTTTGGAAGGAAACGACATGAATTGGACTCTCCTAACATGGGTGACCATTTTCCCCACCACCCTACCACCTACTGTAACATTCCCTTAAGGCGCACTGAAATGGGCTGTGGTTGGTAAGGCTAACACTGTTCTTCATGAAAATCGGCCCCGACACCATTCCTGCAAATTCTTATGTAAAATGATCCCCTTAATCCGAATATTATCCCCATTTTGCCACATCATCCACCGTTCTCTCGAGACGCCCCCCCTCCCTATTTTTATCACTGTCCGGTAATTTTATGACCATGAATTTGATTTGGAGGGGGGAAATGATTAAGCAAGCACCAGATGACGGTACTATATTATAAATTACATTTATTATATTTTATATTATCTATTATTATTTATTATATATTATATTTTTATTTTTAAATTTAAGTATTAAAATAATTCTTTCCCCCCTCCAAATCAAATTCATGGCCATAAAATTACAGAACAGTGATAAGAATAAAGAGCGGCAACGTTGTAGAGTGAATCTTCCAAGCTTTCTTGTCAGGGCTTCGGGAACTCTCCCCCTCAACCGCTTTTAGCCAAAATTGTTGCTATATATTTTTATTATTTGGGGTGTTTGAGTGAAGAAAAGGGGTGGGAGCTGGAAGCTGGACTATGTAGAAAATAAGTGAAAAAATTGCGAAAGCAAAACCAGAGAACCCGGTCATTTTTATAGATTTTTTTTAAATTTAAGGGGACAAATCCCCCCCAAATCCCCCCCCCCTGCTAAAGATGTTCATATTTTAGAACTTTTCACCTCTGTAGTCCCTCAGAAGACATTTAACGGCTAAAATAATCGTCCCCCCCCTCCAAATCAAATTTATGGCCATTAAATTACCAAACAGTCTTACAAATGGGGGGGGGGGAGTCCTTAGAAAATGGTAGGTGATGGGGCAAAATGGGGGTCATATTTGGATTTAGGAGGTCATTTTACATAAGAATCAGAAGGAATGGTATCAGGGCTCGAAAGAATTTTTTTTTTTTTGCAGAGCAGTGTGATTGGACCCCCGACAGAATTTATATCCTAAGCTATCTCAGAACCTCACCTCCCCTCAAAAGAAACTAACCGCCTCAAACCGGGCCTCATCGCTGTTAAGAGTAAATTTTTAGACCGGCCCGGACCGACTCGCTCGGTAGGAGAGGGTTCATACACCGAATCATTTCAACAGTGGTGATTTTGAAATAAAAACTACTATTTCCTGTTAAATAATATGAATAAGTTTAAATGTTTCAAATAACGAAGGCAATGAATTTTGATGTTGTTTTAATTATCATTAATAAAATTATAAAACAACATAGAAACATAATCAAAGCGCCACTGCTTTGTTTTGTCACAATTTATAAAATATTTTAATCAAATCATTACACAGTAATTAAATATGGAGTAACATTCCCTGTAGTTAACAACTGGTTAACATTGGAAAGGTTGTTATCTGAAAATATAGCAGTGAAGATATTTGATGTGGATTGCATACATAAATTGGTAAAAGGTTACTTCATTTTAATTAAAACTACTAAATCAGAATTTGCTATTTAAGACTATTTAATCATGTCATCTCGAAATCGGCTTTCAGGTCTTTCGAAATGGTCGTTGTACAAACATGTTCCATTAGGAACGAGATGGTTAGTAACGGGTTACAATACTGGAGAATTATAATCTGTGACATTCGACATTTCGATGATTGTCACTTGTAAAATTCTATGAAATAAATCCAATGATTTTAGCTTTAACAAACTTTCAAGAATGATATTTTGAAGCAATTGATATTTCATGACAAATAATGGTGCAATTCAATAAAGTAATTATAACAATGCAAGCAGTTTAGAACTTAAGAGATCAAGATTTTACTGCATTAATTATAGCTTGTTTTCTCTTGCATTTTTAATCAAATTGTAATATTATCAAAGTATGAAAAATAAATTACTTTTATTCAAGAATGGAAGGTTAAAATTGTAACGTCCTTTAAAACCTTCAAACGTTTAAATTAAAGTCGTTTTGATTTAGGAAAAGTGTTCCTGGTAAATGTGTATCATATAACAATAATGAGACTTCTATTATTTTGAAATTATTTTGGTATTAACAAATAAAGAAGTGAAACGAATTTGGCAGAACTTCTTTATTAGCATTTATAGAGTAAGAAAACAAGATGAAATTCAGAATTATATTGATTTCTTTTGTTTTCGCCCTTTGAATCAGTGCCTCATTTTTTGTTTGTAAATTAAATTTCAGAGCTTTATAATGGCTTTTTACTATTGGTGAGCATCGTAAGCTAGTATTGTTTGTCAATGGCCATTATTAGCGACATATGATAAAGTAACATTTATGTAGAAAGAACTAAGGCGTGTATGCTAGATTGATAAATTAGAAGAATATTGGTTGAAATTCCCATTGTAATATCTGATTTTAGAAGAGGACGCAATGTGTCAAATGATTCGATAGTTTACAAAAATGCAAGAGTGACCAAATTTTCATCCCACAATGTTCGCACATTATTCTGCTTATGTTTCCAGATTAAAAATGAACAAAAACACTGTTATGCAAAGATAATAGATTAAACGTGTAATCCTCTTTAAACTTTTAAGAGAATATTACCTTAAAATTTATCTCTATAAATTTGACACAATTTTCTTCTAAAATTAAATCAAATTTTCATGTCAGTAAACCAAAACAAATAAATTCTCTATTCTAATTCTCTATTATGCAATAATAAAAGATCAAATTGTAATATTCTCTAAATCCTTCAAACAACTAAGACAGAAAGAGAAACATAAAAAACCGCATCTATGATTATCGTTCTGCTCGGTATTTAGAAAAACTTTCTCCGGCAAAAGTGTTCACTTTCTAATTCCTTCACAATGGCTGGTGCCGTCACTTTTGAAAAGACCCATCTTCATAATCAGATCGTCGCTCAGACCGACTTGGCCCCGTTTTCAACTAGGGAAATCGGTGTCTGTATGGTGGCAGGAAGCAACAGAAGAAAGAATCCGTTTCTAGGCGTTAAGATGTCGAATTGAAGAAACGCGTTCCTTCGGACAATGCATTTTTACCGGAGCCGTTCAAACATTACCAACTATGTAGGTCAAAAAACGGTTTGTGGGTTTTATTTTTTATGTGTGTTTGTGTCTCCCCACACTGTGGTGTGCGAACATCATCATCACACTCAGACGGTTGCCTTAATCCATTTTGTTCAACAGAATTCGTTTTGATAAAACGGAATGTCGAAACCTCCGCTATACAAATCTCAACTATTCCTGCTATCTGGTGTGGGATAGTAGTAATAATATCAAAGATGCGGGAGCCTGACTTTTCATTCAGGTCGACATCTTTGTTCTGTTTCCGTGAATATGTGAAACAATCAGTTATTATGAATCCGAAAAATGTTTTAATAATACTTTAAAAAATTGTTTCTAAATTAATTTGCTTTAATTGTGCATTGAGGTACTATAACATGGACTATATTTATGTGTTTATCAACACCCAAAATGATTCATATTTGCATCATTTCCGTTCTAAGCTTTTGAAAATCATGTTGACTTACTTAATAAGTAACCACTGAAAAACCTTGCTTATTATATTTCGTCTTAATTAATAGAATTGTTAAAAATATGTAAGTTTTAATAGAACCATTAATGTTGCATGCGTAACTGATTTTCTAAAAATTTATTTTAATTAAAATTTAATTTAATTTTTTATTGATTTTAATTAAAAATTAATTAAAATTTTTTATTGATTTTAATTAAAAATTAATTTAACTTTTTTATAGATTTTAATTAAAAATTAATTTAATTTTTTTATTGATTTTAATAAAAAATATTTTTTTAAATTATTTTCCACGTGGTTCTTCGTATACTGAGCTATATAGATTTGTCATCGTGTAGCTTATGAGTTAGCTTACACTCAAATTTATACATATTTGTCTCGTTTATATTCTTGGGATTTTTAAAAATAATTTAAATCGGCTTAGTTATAAAATAACAAAATATCCTGCTTATTATTTCTTTGCTTGAATCGTAAAATTTTTTAGTAAGAAATTTTAATGAAACAATTACCGTTATATACATGATTGATGTTAATTAAAATTAAATTTTTAATCATTTTTCTCTATGATACGTGTACTTAATTATTTAGATTTTCGCAGCTGAGTTTGAAAAATTAAGAGTTCTTCAACGTAAACACAATAAAATAATATGAAATGCTTTGGAAACAGCCAATTAAAATAATTAAAATTTTTAATTGACAGGTTCTCAGCATCTCATTCACTAACTCATCAAGCTTTAAAAAATTAGTGGGCATATATTATTAATGCAAACATCCAGTTATATTGAAATAGAAATTCTTTCACCAATAATACATATTTAATTATTTAGACATACTTACAATGACTCTTGCAGGTTTGAAACTTCATTTATCTGCCTAGAGCTAATAGATCTGAAAGGCGTATGAAAGTTTCACAACCTCTAGTACTTTAAAATTGAATCTGTATCATTAAAATATACCAGCCTTTTATACCATATCTAAAATTGAGACAGAATTTTATGATACTTCTTGGACAAATATTTTAATTTTAAAACCAGTTTCGACCAAACGATAATTTACCAGTTTCTTATACTGTGCTTTTAGTTCTGCCAATCTTATGACTCTAACTAACTAAACTAACTAGTAAAAGTAATCATTACATGGCTTTTGGATTCATTTCGACTTTCAGTTGCTTTTATTGGCATATTAAGAAACCAGTTTGTAATTCAAATTATACAAGGATTGCTATTTCTTCTATTATTTTGCAAATTACATGAAGAATTTTTATTATTTATGAAGTTCTGATGACTAACGCTTCATCTAAACTTCTGTTAATCAAATTGAAGAATTTTTTCCCTACAGACTCACTTTCAACTATTGTCTCGCATTGTGTTATTAACCAGTGGTTTACAATATGAAAGAGAATAATTGGTTTTTATACCCCGTGATCTAATTCTCAATATGTTATTATATATTGTTATCTTAGTCCACTGATTCATTTTTGAAAATACAGTTTAATTTAACTCGGCGTATGCAAGGACGATATGCACAGTTTAATTTAACTTGGTACATGAAAGGACGATATCAATTTTTGTCAGCTAGCATTAATACTTTATGTGTCAAAATCCCATTATATTCATTTTTAATGTTCCTGAATGGAAGTTTCATATGTGTGTGCATAATTAAAAATAGGTTTAATTCGGCAATTTCTTTGAATAAAATTAGACGCCTCATGGTCATTTCAGACTTTTACTGAGAATAAAGTTGTCATGATTCGTATAAAAAGAGCACCAATATAAAATATGTTAAACATGCGTAAATATTATGAGGATGTACTTGGCAAATGTTTTGAAAATTTATGATTGCAACTTGTTAAGAATGTAATCATGCAATTTTGTTAATTCTAAACTGACCCTGCCTTTCGTGTACTTTTCAAGATAATCATAATAAAATTTTTGAAAACAATAAGAAATTGGTTCGATAAAAAGAAAGAAGACTGTAGGAAAAGAATGTCTTCTTTTCCAAATGTTTGTTTGAAGGACAATTTATGGAAATTAAATGGTGTAAGGAAAGATATTTATTTAGCTAAAAAATGTAAATTGCATAAAACATGAACATTAGAATGTAGAAAACTCTTTCTGTTTAGTTTAGTTATATTAACGCCCAGTTCTGAAGCAACACGAGGGCTATTTTGGGACAGTCTTTGCAATTTTGAACCGCGGTCAGATGTCGAGGACAACACCTGAGCTGGCACCCCAATTTCCAAGCTAGCGGAAAGGAGCATGAGGATGTTTGATCACTACGTCTCATTTACCGTGCAAAAGGCCATATACGCTGCAGATCTTCAGTGGAATCGGGTCTTGAACCTTGAGCCCTCCGGCCCCGAAACCGTGAGCTTACTACCAGGCCACCGAGGCCCCGAAAGTTTTTCTGAAAAGATTTCTATTTTGAAAGAGTCAGAAAATATGATATTGTTATACAGTGTAACGTTTTTTAATTTATTTGCTTGTTCTATAGCAGAATATTGGATTATGAAAATTCTTTGGATTTCTATCGTTATTCAGCGATGCTAATGTCCTCTTAAAAATACTTACATTGTTTATTTAATATGTTATTACTATGTCCGAAATAACTTTATTCTAATCGAATATTTCATTAAAGAAAATTAAAGTTAAGCAAAAGGATTAGCAACTCTCAAAGTTTGGAATTCTAAGTGGTTATTAAGAAGTTTCAAAACTTGCACAAAATCTTCGTTTTCTGTCAGAAATTGCACTCAATTTATCAGGAATACTTAGGACTTAACAAACTATTATTAGAGTCTTTGCAAAGTTTTTAAATAAATTGTTTTACGTTTCTCCTTTTCTCTCTGTGCAAAATCCGGATTCGCTCCTGTCACTTCCCAATTTTGTTACAGTAACTGTGTAGTAATAATTAATTGCTACTAAATTTGGCATGTCGAATCATAATGTACAATTAAATAATCTTTAAAACGACAAAATGTAGTTTATTTGGGGGTAAAACAAGGCTTAACGAAAAAATCTGCTTTTATAGAATTTTTTACATATTCATCAGGAAATTTGAAAGTAATTTAATTGCTAATTAATTTCATTTCACGTATTCACTTGTTTTATACCGAAAAAAATTATTATATACTGATTTAATTATTTTGTGTTAAAAATCTACGGAAAAGAAGAAATAAAAATATTTACGATAACAAATATTTCACGATACTTAATTTTATTTTCGTTGACCAAACTTACACCTTACCATGTTTTATTTTGCGTTTTATATAATAAAGTAAAATAATCATAATTAAATTAATTCATATCATGGATGACATATTTTATCACAGGTATAAAATGTTTAGCTTATAAATTTCTAACACTTTTCTTTCATAAAATAAAATTCCATCAGTTTATTAAGTGACAAGTAAAAATATAATGTTCCACATAAATCAACTGACGGATGTTGAAAATTATCATTTTTCTGAAGCATTGCATGCAAGTAGGAAAAATAGCAAAAATTTGTAAAATTTCCGAAAAGATAAAAAAAAATCTGAAATTCGAACATTCGCATTAAAAAATATTTTTCCAGTGAATGGATATCATCATTTTCTGAGTAAGGGTCAAAATGCTCATAAACCCAGCTGTGAAAAAAATATTACTTTTTGGTTATAGATGTATTTCTTAAAAAATTCTGTTTCACAATAGACTATTCAGAGCTGTGTAAATTATTATTTTGAAACCTGGAGAGCAGGTAAAAAGATTTTAAGTGATTTTTTATGAGAATTCTTTCTTGCTCATGCATAAAATATAAAAATGTGTTATTTATTTTTGAAATATCTGTGTTCTTTAATGCCTAAAATTGTTCTGTTTTCAAATTATGCAATCGTCTTATACTTAATTACTTTAATGAGGAAGCGCAATCAGCATTGGAATGAATTGTACACTTTTTCCTGTAAAAGATATGTTAAATATGAATAAAAATCCGATTTGTTTGACTGTTTTTGAAACTGTACTGCGAGAGAACATTCTAACCATTTTCCCTTTTTAGAAACTGCGAGAGAACATTCTAACCATTTTCCCTTTTTAGAAAGAAAGAATAGTTTACGTGTTTGTTTTCTCAAATCAAATCAAATTAGAGAAATTTGTGTAATGTTATAGATGTTTGATAGTTGATCGTTCGCAAATTTGTTTTCTCAAATCTAATGAAATTGGAGAAATTTTGCTATATTTGTATAAATGTGATAGACCATCATCAAATAAAAATATATATCTGTATTTTTATCCTTTAAAGGTTTGTGACGAATAGCGAACATGCTTTTGTAAGAATTTAGAGTAGAGAATTTCAGAAAGAGATAGCACACTGTGTTAGGTAGATTCCTCATAGAAATACTACTTATTGCAATGGTTCTCATGATTAAGCATGTAACGCTTTGCACATGTTAACTTGTGAACATAATAACCAGAGAAATTTTGGTTGGATTTGAACCTGCGAAGGATACTTTATAGGGGGATGAAAGTCTCGCCCGAGATTGTAGGTGGGCCATTCAGCTCAAAAGAGGTAAAAATGGTGGAGGAGGTTGAAATTTAATTTCCATATAACGCCCTTACTACTAAAGGCACAAAGGTAATTCGAATTGGGTGAATTATTTCCCTACCATAAAAAGTACCCCTATACTAATTTTTTTCTCTCTAGCTGCAATCCCTAGAAGTCAGAGGTTTAAAAGTGATTTAAAACCCCGAAATTCGACAGCTTTTAAATCTAGAATTGTGACACCTCGTTGGAAAACTCTCATGAGTTGCATTATATAAACTCTTTCATACTCACAGTTCCGATTCTAATGAAATTCAAATGAAGTGGAAATGGTGGAAGAGGATGAAAGTTTATTTTCCTTATATATCCGGGCAAAAGGAATCTATTTTAGCCTTCTAGCTTGCTGACAGATTTTGTTTAATTAACCAGTAGTCAAGAAATAACATGTGAAAATACCTTTATTTTTGATTTTCTGAAAAAATTGCAATCATTCAATGATTGGTGCAAATTACAGGAAAAAAATTCTATGTCTTATCTGCATACTAGATTTCATTAACATACACCTCATACCTGTGAAAAGAATCGGTATTTAGTGGACAGGATTAGTCGTCATTCGCAAACCAACCGCCGAATAACCCAATCCAATTTCAAGCGAACAGTCTGAAACAGTTTATAAAATTTACATATTACATACTATACCTCCATCAAGTTACTCTTGTTAAAAATCATCTTCATTTCAAAACCACACGAAATCTATATGACCTAAAAGAAACAGTTCTGACGCAGGAAACGTCTGTCCCTAAATGGAAATTTCTTCGGATTTATAATGACATCTAAATCAAGTTACAAGTATCTGAATAAAATTTAACAAATATTTTTTCTGGTGAAATGACATTATATCCCTTTGGTGCAATCACGGTGTGGTTTGTGCCATTTATTAGATAAATTTAACCGAAGGAATGCGGTTAGAAAATTGTGTTCCGTTGAAAGAAAGACGAGTCTTAAGACGCAAAGCTTTCAAACATTTATTTACCTTAGCATTGCTTTTTATTTTGGTAACATGTCACACTGGTAAATGCTAATAAAAGTTTTCTAAGAGCTCCATGTAATATTTTTTCATTAATTATATAACTCTTTCAGCATCTCTATTAAGTTTACTATGTAATGTAGATAGTTGTTGGAAGCATTTTGCATGATTTAATCTCCGTTTCAGATTCGCTTTGTTTCATTGTTTTCATAACGACATATCAAATTACTAATTATTATGCTCTTAACTGTTCTTGCTAATTATTTTTTTAAAAATCTTAGTAAAAGCAATTATTTATCTTGTTGGTTTTTCAATACTTACCCAATTTTTTTATTCCTATAATCCAAATTTTGAAAAACTAATCAAGGTATATTGCATATAAATTAGCACAATTTCAAAACTATAGGAATTGTAAATGTAATTTTTTTAAATGGTTATAGTGGTTGACTCCGCGTCAGAACACCATAGAACTTTATATGGTTTGATTGTAGGAAGATTCAAGAGAATGTTTCAGATATATTTTATAACACTAGGGGTCCAAAAGATTATACACTTTTTATTGAATCAAAATATCTATTCTTAGAGCAATTTAAATATTTCATAAAATTTTATTAAATTGTTTTCTACGCTATTTTATGTCTCTTAACTATTCAAGTTCGAATGTTGCGTGTAATAATGAAGGCATTTCTCATGAATGTACACCGAATTACGGGATTTTTGACATTTAAATCCGTGAAGAAATTAAAGTAGAAATTAATTTAAAAAACAAAAATCTCTCGTAGACATTTCATGTTCAAAATTGCCCTCTATGCTCTTACATATTTTGAAATAACAATAACTGTCACAAATACAATGTGTCATCTAATTAAGAGATTAAATAAATTCTTAGGTAGTTGGGTCAAATAATTTTCAGACTAACGGGGATTTAAATATGCTTCATTTAACTTCCGTTTTTTCAACTGTAAGTCATTTATTCCGTTTATAAAAAGTATTCCATGGATATCAATAATGATATAAATCCAGTCTTTCATTACCTCTTAATAGAAAATACAATACGAAATGAAGCAATGAAATTACAACAAAGGGATTTTACAAAATAATGAATAAAATTGCCCATAATAATTTTTTCTGCCCATTATATGCATTTTATATTCAACTGATGCTTTATAGACAATATTCAGCATCCTCTTTAACACAGTAAACCTAATGGCATCATATGTTTGAGGGCCAGTTAAAACAATTATTCTGTGACTGAGCGATTTCAAAATAGAGATTTAAAGCAAAATTTTGCCTTAACAATGTTTTAAATCTATGGGGTTTCTAGCTCGTTTAATAGCAGTAGAATACGAATGAAATAATTGAATAATAACCGAAGTATTTTACCAAACTCCGTAATAATATTGTGAAAACCTTTGGCTCATTGTAGATAGTTTATATTCAATTGATGCTTCAGAGATCTCATACAGGATACTCTAACACAGTAAACCTAATGACCATCACATGTCTGATGGCCAGTTAAAACAAATATTCTGTGAGTAAGGGATTTCAAAATAATGCTACGGTGACCTTTGTATCCTTTTGAGGCAATTTTCTGCTCATTATTGTCACAAACGAGGTAAAAAAAAGTATTTTTCACTTAACATTTGCATTCATTGGATACATGAATATTGAGGTCATGTCAGTTTCGAAGGTGATTTCCTCTGATACCTTTGTGTGAGAATTTTATTTTATGATGAATAGGATGCACAATGATTTGAAATATGGGTGCATTCTTATTTTTTATACAATTTAAGGCATTTAAATTGTATTCTCATTCCAAATAAGTCGAAAGTAGTATGAAATTTAATTAAAGGAAAACGTGTAATACCGTGGGATTTATTGGTGTAAAATGGGCGCGTGGCAATTTCTTGAATTGATTTGTGTCTTTCCTTTATTGTCTGTAGGGTTTTAGAAAGAAATTATAAGACAACTTTATGAAATGATAATATGGAATTGACTTTTAATGCCATTCTTTTTAATTTTTTTGCCTATGTAAAATTACAAAATGATGAGCAATTCTTGCAATAGCGATGAATTAAGCGAAAAATTTATTCTAAATATCTTCTTATTCTAATCACTTTAATAATATATATTAATCACGTGAAGACTGGTTAGAGTTTAAGATATTACTGTCAGATGATTCCGCATCTGAATAATTTTAATTTGTTGTATACGAAGTTATACAAGGACAAGGTATTGTAATGGTCAAAGCATTCAACTCTAAGATTTTGATGAATCTTCACGTTTTAGACACTCTTGAACCATTTTTGTAACTACAACTGTTTGTGAATACGATATCTGAAAATCGGAACGAGATAAACGAATGAAATTTGATAAATGATCGTGACACCAAAATTGGAGATCTGCATGAAATTTTAGATCCAGTCGGCAAAGAAAAGTGATCCGAAATGCATTTTAGATTTTCTTTAATATGGGATGATGCTAAACGCAACATTTCGTTGGCGTAAAGAAAATGGCGGAGAGAACACTCTCGTTGGTTCGATCCTGAACAGAGCCATTTTCTCAAAATAATGTTTGATATCACTGTCTGTACCATGCACATAAGTTTAAAACTATTTTTCAAACTCATGTGACACGCTTCGTGTATAGCACACCACATGATGGCATTAATGATGAATAATTCAGGAAAATATGCGTGGTTCAATTATATATTAGAAATATATGCGCAGTTGAAATTGTCATATAGCTTTGACATCATATGAATAGAAGTTTCAAAAGTTAAAATTTAAAAGCACAATGGTACTGTTTTTATTCTATCGTTTTGTGTTGATTTTCGTATTTCATGTTTAGGAAATAAATTACCGTTCTTATAGGTTGCTGCAGAATGTAAAACTTCATAAGGAAATATTTATTATTAAATAAGTTCTGATGTAATTACCAATAACATTTTATACATTTGTTTATGATTATAAAAAATAATTGTAAACGAAATCAAACTATGAGATGTTTTCGCTAAATTGTCCAGTATTTCATGCAATATATCCAATAACTTATATGCGACTTTCCGTGAGATTGATTACTCTTTTAGAAGATAGTTAAGAAACCAATTTCGCATATTTATGGACAGATTGGCAAATGACCCTATCTTGAATAATCCCTGTGCTATATATATTATTTAATGTTATGTAATATTTCAACTTTTGATTTTGATTTCAATGGTAAAAGACGTTATAAATGTACAGAGTGCCAATAAAGTTCCTTACCACCCTTTTAACTACCAAATGGCTGCAGCTGTCTTTATAAGAGTGGTGTCTAGGTATGGTAAAGTGACTATGCGCTACTGGATAAATCCACTTTCAGCGCCACCTGATGGAAAACGGTGGAGTTAGCGTTATTATCTCTAAAACGGTACAAGATAGAGGAAAAAAGTGAAATACAAAGTTGTACAGCATTATCGATTTAGTACAAAAAGACATCTTGTGGACGTAAATGCTAAGAACAGAACGCTTAAAACACGTATTTGTTTGTTCGCGATTTCCTAAACTGACACGTGACAAAACATTCTTAGAAAGAAGAAAAAACAACTAGTTATCACAAGATACCTTTATTTTCGATGTTCAAGCTTCTCTCCGTCAGCTTGATAACCAGCTGTTTTTTTTTCCTTTCTAAGAATATTTTGTCACGTGTCAGTGTAGGAAATCGTGGGAAAACAAAAACGTGTTTTACGCGTTCTGTTCTAAGCATTTACGTCCAGAAGTTGTCTCTTTCTACTAAATCGATGATTCTCTATAATTTCGTTATTCACTTTTTTCCTCTATCTCGTACCGTTTTAGATATAATAACGCTAACTCCACGGTTTTCTACCAGGTGGCGCTGTAAGTGGTTTCATCCAGTAACGCATAGTCACTTTACCATCCCTAGGCACCACTCTTATGGAGATAGCTGTAGCCATTCGGTAGTTAAAGGGGTGGTAAGGGAATTTAGTTGGTACCTTGTATATAAGAGCATTTTCAACGAGTAAGGCCATTGAACTCAATTTTGAACATAAAAGTGTATACTAACCAGGGAATCAAATAAAGACTTTTCTGTGTTTAGAGGAATAAGCATGAATGGATTTGTATTGTTATTTAACAGCTTTTCTTTATTAGAGCTTTTATTACAGGAAATCAAATATATTAGCGTCGTAAAGGATATTTTTATTGCTGATGTGAGGAAGAATAAACTGATCGATTTATTTACTTTCCTAAGCCTTGCCTTCGTACGTAAGATTTGTCGACAAGGAATTTACTAGTAGCAAAATATTTTTATTTACCTGATAATCTAGATTGATTTTGTCAATACAGAGAGAGTAAAAATAACATCACAAGACTATATATCATTTTGGTATTTTCTGAACAGTTTAACTTTGGAAAACCGTTCAACACTCAATCATTTTATCTCATATTTCAATAGCAATATACTTAGAAAATTTAATCAATGGCGCATGGATTACATAAATATTTCAGCAATGATCATCATCTTACTTTAGTTAATTGTATTCAAACCCTTATATATAAGCTTTCTCAATGATTTTAAGTACTTTATTTCACTCTTTGATATCAACAGGTGAATAAATCCTTCCCTGCAGATTCAAATATTCAAACATTTTCATTTTTAAATTCTACATTTATCACAAGCAATTTTTGTTGTATCTATTCAACAGAAAAAAATGGCATATAACCTATATGTCTGTAAAAAAATTAATTAATGGAGCCAGTTTTATAAATTTATGAAACCAAACTATTCATTGACACAGAATAGACTCATTTTAAGTATTATCCAGAAAGTAAGCTCATGTGCAGTGTAATTAACGCCGCACATGGACTGCAATCGCAAGTGTTCAAGAATATTTTTAAATTGTTAACGAAGCCAAGAGCATATAGAACGATATAAATGCATTCTTGAGTCTCACTCTCGAATTTAAGATATTTTATACAACACCTTAACAGGCTCCTTCTACAAGAAATTTAATTTTATCGTATCGATTAATTTTCTTTTGTCAGTAGTGTTTTCAAAAATAACAGCCTAAAAGTTAATCTTCGGGAAAAACGCTTCATGTTTGATAATTGAATTTAACTTTCGGTCGGGCGCAATATAAATGCTAACACGTTCGGGCGCAAATCATCTGTGAGATTAAAAGTTAAATTCTTGCTTAGGCTTAAGGAAAAGCTAATTAAACTGAACTATTTGCTGATACAAAGCTATATTTACGTTTTTAAATAACTTTTTTTGTATTTCCTTGCAATTTCAACCAACAAAATGTCCAGGAATTTAGGAGAGAGTTAACATGTCTATTGCCGTATGGTTCCTTAGCAGTGACAACTTATGTTGATGAGAGCCTAAAATAATTTGACATTCTTGAAACAATAAATTGGAAATAACGATCATTATCATTGAATTAGGGTTTGGAACGCAGGTATACAAAATTTTTCAGGTATATAAAAAGAAATATTGAGAAAAATTTGTTAAATAAAAATACAAACGTAATCGGGCTCAACACATCTACCAGATTAACGTGCTCCCCACGTGCATCAAAACAGCACTAGAATGAAAATCACGATACCCTAATGTGTGGTTGAGAGTCAGGAAGTTACTTCAGGTCTCACACCTTTCTCGGAAACGTCGCACTTAGGCACAAAAAAATGGGTCCTTCATCTCACAGAATAGATGCGCCCGACTTATCCACCTAATATTTTTAGATAGGAGTGAAAATCCATTTGTATATTTTTAAAACAAATACTCTTCGTTCTATCAATAATGAGATGTATTCATCTTGTCTTAGTCTTTTATTTCCAGGTTCTTCTTACATATAGCTGTAGCTTCTTCGTTACAGATATTTTTATACAAGTAATTATTGTCGCAACTCTACAAAGTAAAAAAAAATTCTTATAATGATTATTTTTTCACCTAAAAATTCTTTAAAGAAAGTAAGCTATTTATCTATAACACATATACTAATTGCAGATGCATTAAGATTTCTTCTTTATATAGCAAGTGGTTTTTTTTACAACTTTGTAGTATCAAAAAAATGTCGTACAATGAGTCCTTTTTCCAGATAAGTTATGCATTCATGAAAGCAAATTATTTTTATTTAACATAGGCATATCATTTTGTCTCAATATACTGTTAATAGCTTTTCAAACCTTCTCTTGCTTCCTCACAGCTTTATTTTAAATCAGTAAGATGAAATAATTATCACAGAATCATTAAATTTTTTTTCACAACTATTTCTAGTATTAATGAGTTCCTTCATTGTTTTCAAATCATTTGTTAGCATTCTTTCATTTAAACGGTACTCATTAACTCTAGAAAAAAATGGCAACTGAGATTAAGAAGAAGCAATCCATATGTTTAGCAGAAGGAATATCCAAAATATCGGTTTTATGATTTCGGAAGAAAAATTCTGTATAAAAATGTATTATTAAATGCGCTGTCTTTATATTTGAGCATTTTTATTTAGATGCATTTATTCAAGAGGGAACGAACCATCAATTTACAGATTTTGGGTTTGCTATTGTAAATGTACATAAGTCTGTGTTGTTCATTATGAATTCGAATCGGTTGCACAACAGGTTGTTTATAATACAATAACAGATATCAGGGCCACGGTGATCTATTTGTAAGATTTCGGCTTCAGGCACTGACAGTTCTAGGTTAGAAACCCGCTTCCGCTAACTATCCGTCGCGTTTATTGTCCTTGTGTACGTTATATCTGGTATCGAGGGCCAAAGGTCCTCCCGCTGGTGTGGTGGTAAAACACAGAAAAGAAGTCTGCCAGCTAAGGTGCTGCCCTTGTCATCCAGCCACCGTACAAAATTGCTTGTCCTTTTCACATTAACCATAGTGTTGCGTCAAAACGGAATGCTTATGGAACTAAATTAGGCTAAGCTAACTTTAGAGAAATATAACATTAAACTTTTTAGGTGATATTTTGAAAAAAAAACCAGTTACATCTTAAAAGGTGTGTTTTTATTTCATTGTCCATAGCCATAGTTACACGCTATTTCAAATAATAGATACTAATATCATCAGAAGTAACAAAAATGACATCTTTGATGAAACTAACTCAGAAAAAACAAATCATAATTATAAAATCGTCCACAAAATATTAAAGAATCCTTCATGCTTGGTTTGACCTTGAAACTAAAATAAAATATCTTAAACAATTGTTTTGATGATTTTTAACCTTCACAGAGTAAAAGACTGGGGAATTAATTTCAAATAATGTTCGATTTGTAGAATTATCAACGTATAGGCATTTTAATGAATCTGTTCGCTTCCGGCCAAACATATGAGAACTAGTAGTACTATTAAATTATGAAAGTGAGAAATGTTTAACTCCAAACCATTCTTTTCACCTATGTTGGGGAACTATTATCCCAGCTAACTATAAAGAGATAAGCCAAAAAAATTATTTAATTCTTTTAGTATTTCAGCATGCTTTAAAAAAACTTAAAACGCAAACTTTGTTCTTAAATATGTTTTTCATGTAGCTTTGTGAATCTTCCAAGGATAATATGAAAAAGTTGATTTAAAACTACTAATTATTATTTTGTATTCTGATCTCACAATCAGGACTTTTCTAAATATTCTTGGAATCTATGAAAATGTTACAATCAAAATTTGTATTTCATAATTTTGCAGCCTCAGGAATATTCATATATAATAATTTTTTACATGTTACAGTCAAGATTTCGTAATTATATTTAGAAATTAACATTTGTTATCAATGATAGTCAAACAATATTTATTTTTGCTTTTAAGTTGGAATGATTTTCTCTTTAATTAGCAGAGCTATTTGAAAAATGATTTACTTAGTGATAAATCTGCCCAAAATTTTTATTTGACAATTTTTATATCACAACATTTTTTTATTGTTACCTTAAAAAATTATTGTTCATAATCTTCGAAAATTGTTATTATAATTTTCAAAATTTTTTTGTTTAATATAAAACTAATTTTTTATGAATTCAAAATGCTTCTGCTTGTATTTACAGTGATATAGATGTTGGCGAAATTAATACTTAAAAAAGTGTCAAATACCAGGAAATGAAATCATTAAGCCAAATTTTACTAGTAAAATGGGATACCAATTGTACTAATAAAATAGGATACCAATAGTACTAGTAAAATGGGATAACAATCGTACTAGTGAAATGGGATGACATATTTTTTAAATGGCATTTTAATCACTTTTTAAAAGAGAAAACATCATATGAAAAAAAAGGAAATATATATGTGAGCAATGGACCACGACATTAATTAAGTAAGCCATTTGTTAAATCAATTTATCTCATCAATTTATGAAAGGTTTACAATTTTTAAATATATTTCAGCCATTTATATCAATCACTTTTAAAGGTATCAATAATTTATACCAATCACTTTTAAAGGTATCAATAATTTATATCAATCACTTTTAAAGGTATCAATAATTTATATCAATACTTTTTAAACGTAATATGCATTTCTGCTAACTCTGCATTACAAAAACTTATATTTCTTAATTAGAAAAATGCTGAAATCTATATCACTGAGAGCAAAAAATGCAAAAAAAGAGTCTCAAAATTGTTTGCAAAACATTATTTTATATTAAAATCATTTAATTTGCAGACAATAATTGTTTTATTAAAGTATTTTTGTTTAATAATTTTTTTCATTTTTAGGTCGTAATTGCTAAAAGAAAATTTTAATCAGCAATTACTAAAATTAATTGGGGGGTGGGAATTTGATGCTGCTCAGTGTAGCATTAACTCTTAATTCTTCAGATTCACTTAAGGGATAAAGATAAACAAGAATAATCAAAAGGGTTTTTTTTGGATATTTTCAAGCAATTTCGGAAAAGAGGGACAAGCATGAAGGTGTGAAATGACTTAAATGTTCCAATTAATTCATTGAATTAATCCAGTAATTGATCACTGCCTTTTTTGTATGTGTGAAAAGGCTACACACTTTTGAATATAATTCATATTAATTTTTCCAGATATAATATACATGTCTTTTAACTTTTCATCTTAATCTTTAACTGTAAGGAAAAGACAATACCAGTAAACGAATGTTTTTCTTGCATTCTCAAGCAATATTGAAAGCAGTCAAAAAGAATGGAGCAAACTTGAGAATCGTTCTACTTCTTCAAAGGTCTTAATCTAGGAATAATGGAACACGATTCACTTTGAGCTGCTAACCCAATACTTCCACTCTGGCGGCAAGGATTTGTGGTCATTTAACTTGTTGTCACAATAACGAAGAATTCGCTTAGTGCTTTAAAACATTCGTTTCGTGTACCTCGGTTGTTTGGAACATTGGTGGAAAGAATGGTGAAATGGGCCAAACAGAAAGTTGCGAAATTATAAATCTTAACTTTAAATTCTCTTTCGTTTTATAATATCTAAATAGTAGAGTTTTAACGGAGTAATAGAGTAATGTCGCTTCACTGAAATATTTGCCTGGGTTAGTAGTTAAATAAAACAGTTTATAAAATATCAGAAGAGATTGTTTGGTTTAAAAAATATCTAAATGGATTAACTATTGTTGACCTCAAAATATGATCTCGACAATGAAATTTCTTTCACAGATTTAAAATAATTTTCAAAATCATATGTACATGACTTTAACACTTTCTAATTATTATTTTAACGATTGCATAACATCAAGCAATCCCATTATATCTAGTGTCAATATCAGTATGAAATTAGAAATAATTTGTTCAAAAGCTTATTGAAAGATGATACAGAAAATGTCTTGATTAACTTTTGATATTTCTTGATGCTGAATAAAAAATATTCATTTAAAAATCTGATTTTCTTAAGTAAATTTTAAGCTGGTACATCAATAATCTTTGTAATAAATGTAGTGTTTCTACAATAAAATCTATTACTTTCATGATCAGGCTGATTATTGTTTATAATATTTTCTGAAATCTCAAAGTTTGCATCAATGTTTGCAAGCTGTGTGAAACTCAATATGTTCTAATTAATACGTGTGAATTCTCATTATTTTAGAATATATGCAAACAGAACTAGTTGTTGGCTGAAAATCTACTAGTAGATTGCAAAAAGACATTCCGTCATTGTATCA
>BGPR01023635.1:0-24052 GCA_013235015.1 Araneus ventricosus | reverse complement strand
AATAAAGCACATGGACTTAAACGGCAGTTTGATGCTTATTTTCCGAAAATAGGTCAAACTCACATATTTACTGAAACTTTTTTAGATTTAATAAAATCTGTGGTAAATTTTCACCAATACTTAACGCGTGCCATGCAGAGTATTTGGAAATGTAAGAAAAACCCAACTCGATGAATCTAAAGTTCAGAAAATATAATGATTTAATCTGTTGTCAAATCTAATCGATCGTCTATATGGTAATAAACCTAAAACACGTCTATATCTAATGCTCTGGCAAACTTTCGCAAATAGTATGCTACTGCCCCAACTCGTGTCTTTTACCTCTTCTCATGCGACTGAATAGAATACATAAAATTCAATTTCGCAAAATTTGCTATATTTTCATATTGAAGCAAAATTTAGTTTATTTGAACCCTTAACTTTCCATTTCTTCCTTTTGAGAACATTTAATGTGGTTTTATAGAACGTCATCTGATTTCTCAAAAACGCATTCTATAATGTCTGTACTCTAAATGTCAAACTTTTACTTGGAAATGAATTTTATGCTACTGCTTTTAACTTCATTAATGCTTTTCCGATATTTTAATAGCGTTATTTGGTTTGATATGGTTTATATGAAATGGAATACACATAAAGTTAATTTCGCAAAGAACAGCAACTGTAATCAACCAACCGTTTTCATAATTAGGAAGCAAATTTTGTGAGTTTAGTTTAGTTATATTAACTTCCCGTTTCGAAACAACACGAGGGCTATTTAGTATGGACCTCGTTGTTTTTAAAGACGATCAGATGAAGAGGACGACATCTTTCCTGCCACTCCCTCTCCAAACTTCCGCACCATGCAAAGCGGGAGGACGTTTAGCTACTATGTGTGATTTAACGTTCCAGACTTCCCACTCTTACTGAGTAAAAAAATTCAAGGACTTTTCAAGAACTTTCAAGGACCTTCTAAAGAAAATTCAAGGACCATAAAATTAAATATGTTAGACATATAAAGGCAAATGATGAATTTAAATCAAATTAATCATTTGCATTTCTATTTTTGAAATAAAAATTTAATTCAGAAATACAATTCTAATGATAAAACTGTGTACCAAATTTTATCCATCCGGCTACTTAAGTTTTTGAGTCATTGTGTTCACATGAACACGCACACTTCCCTGGCTCTATGAAATTTAATAACATACATTGGTTATTGGTATTTAAAACAAAATTCTGTTCAAATATATCAGCTATTTTCAAAATACATTAGGATAATCACATGACTATTTTACACGACACAGAAATACTCTTCGCAGCTTTTACTGTACTTTTAAATTAAGCTGTCTTTGAAAATACGAAGAGAGAAAAGATTGATGATTGACAGCATTCCCATACAAACACTCTTTTTCTGGTGTTGGAATTCTCAAGGCAAAACCAAGCCACAAACACTCTTTTTCTGGCGGTGGAATTCTCAAGGCAAAACCAAGTCACAAACACTCTTTTTCTGGCGGTGGAATTCTCAAGGCAAACCCAAGTCACAAACTAGTTTTCTTTTCTGTCTTCAAAAATATTGGATGGACATTTTGCTTATTTTTCAAGGGCCTAACAAAAAAATCAAGTACTTTTCCAGGGCCCTGAGTAAGTCAAGTAAAATTCAAGGAGCGTGGAAACCCTTCCTCTGAAGATCCACCATACACGGGGGATCTTCAGACTAATTAGATTTCGTATCTGGAACATTCCGGCCCGAAGCTAAGACCTTACCACTAGACCACCGCGGCTATGCAAATTTTGCAAGAGAACACACTAAACAACGCTAGTGATAAAAAAGAAGTCTCACGTAAGTAAAAGAAAATTTATTAAAAATATATGACTGTTACATATCCTATTAAAAATGTCAGATGTATATTTGGTAAAGAAATAAATTCAATTTACTTGACGGTTATTTAAGTGTGCATGAATCATATATATTTCCATTGCACATGGTTTTAAGGGTAGAATGATTTTATGGCGTCAGTCTTCAGTTTAGTCCATGGCGGTCTTAAATCCTCCCTGCCTGTTCCAGCCAGCCGCACCTCCGACCAAACAGACTCCATCTTTGCAAAGCTGGAACATTTAATAAATTAAATGGTTGCACAAAGTTACACAAGAAAATAACATAAATTTGTATTTTATATACTTCATATTTAAAACTATTAGTATAACAGATGTAATTATCCGCCAGATGCCGCTGCCTCCCGCTCCCTCTACGGAGATGACTCCCTGACAGACTGTGAGAAAGTAAGGCAAACGAAGAGATCCAGTGTTGTTGAACCCGAAAAATGTATTCTTTTATCTTCTTTGTAAAATGTAAATAGTTGTAAACATTCCTTCAGCCTTAGTTAAAGTAAATTAATCAACTTTCATGGATCCCTCTTCATTTCGTCCGGAAATACTTTTCTGTGAATTAAAATAGTGGCCCGCTCAGTAAACCTCACTAGTGGAGTAGTGCTGTTAAAGCAGTTCATTACACCCACCTCGCGTCCCTCCCCCCAAAAAATCTAAGATCTACTCTTTATCGCAATTTTTAAAGATTTTGTCTTTTTTTGCAAAGGTGACTTATTTAGGCAAGTCTATGCTTTCATCAATATTCATAAAATTACAACTAAATGTCTGGTTTTAACATTATTAAGAAAATTACAATTAAAGTCTTGCCATTACCAAAAAGACTCAGATGTTTAATGGTAACGCACTCGCCACTGACTCACCGAAGATTTAAACCATTTAAACGGCCACAATATTGAAACGTAATAAAAAAAAGCCTCACATATAGGTCGTGTTTAATGACTTCAAGGAACATCCATGCCAAATTCGAAAAAAATGGAAGGCTGCGTAACCAACAAATTTACAGACAAGCAAACGAAATGGTGAACAGTCTTGATAAAATAGCAGCTCGCTTCGCTCGATCAATTGAAAGTCAGTGAGAGTGTTCTTTCCCCGACTTTCTCGTATATTTCCATTATAGTGTGTTTTGCGTTTTGTGCATCGTTATACAGGTTGTTCTGTTATTGGACAGACAAACTCAGAGGCATATTAGTAGACATCAAGAGGGACAAAAATTGCAAAGGAACTTGGTGTCACAAACTACGTTGAGAGGGTGAAAATTGCAAAAAACACATGGCATACCCAAGGAGGTGGAAAGGACGCGCGGGACCCATTGTTTGGTCCCACGTTCGCTGGATCATATCCGTGTGAATTTTTCTTTTAGGGTTACCTTAAATTATTCGCGTATGTGACTCCTGTGGACAAACCGAAGGATCTCATAGCACGGATTATCTTTGCTGCGGCAGCAGACATAAAAAGCATGCCTGGTATCTTCGTGAGAGTCCGGGAATCGTTTTCACGTCGTTGTAGACTGTGCAATGACGCCAGCGGCTGTCACTTCCAACAACTCTTGTAATAACTAAACAAATAAATCTTTTTGAAGATATTATTGTACTTTTTGTCATTCCAGCGTGACGTCGTAACCTGCATGCGTTTTTCACGATTTTCACCCTCTCAACGTGGTTTGCGACACCATGTTCCATTGCAATTTTTGTTCCTCTTGATGTCTACCTCATCTCTCTGAGTTTGTCGGTCCAATAACAGTTGCCCTGTATCTACACTATTAATTCCTGATAATATGTATCCTTGTCGGCTATCTTCTCACGTACCGCTCAATGTAGAATCTCGCCGAAAGTACCAAAAGATGGGAAATAATCCAAGAAATCTATTCTGACCATACATATTCTGAAATTAAAATTAGTTAAAAAAAGATATCAATTAAAATGAATGTAATAAATGTATAATGTAATATGTGCTGCCATCTATCGGCAGCTCCTATTTTTAGTCTGTCACATCGGATGTTCTTGCATCAGGTTTCAATAAAAGGTTTCATTTTTTTTTCTTTTTTAGGGAGCATCCGCGTTTTGGAGTTTTGATTTATAAACATCGGAAAAAAAACCTTTTTCCTGAATTTTTTTCTTTCTTTTTTGTTGTACGGTGTTTTATTTCGCAATATTTTCGTTTGGGGGGAAATATTTATTCATTTTGATCCGTATTTTTTATCCATTATTATTCAAATACGGATAAGAAGAAAATGTATATTTCTGGTGTTTAATTTATCAGTTCAGTGTGCTATTAAATCGTTTCTGTTATTTTTTTATTTACCTTTATTTTTTCTTTTGCAAATCTAATTATTTTGATACCATGTTTTAATTTATAAACTTTGGAATTCTCGCGTTTTCATTCAAACCATACTGTTTTAAGGCGGAAAAAAGGCTAGAATTGAAAGTTTTAATCCAACAAGAAAGGATCCAAAATAGATTAAGGTTTGTTGGGGAAGCTTAGTGACAATATTTGTGGGAAAAAACACAGGAGGGTATATGAAAAAATGTGGGTCCCGAGAAACGATTGGCTATTAGCTATAAAGTAATTAAAAGGCTGGATTTGAAAATTTTAATTAAACAATATAGGATACAGAGGAGGTTTACGTTTCTGGAGAAAGTTAGTGCCGATATTTGTTGAAAAAATAGACCGGAGGTGGGCATATGAGAATAAAGTAATAAAAAGACTAGTTTTGAAAGAATATTTAAGTTTGTAGCGGAAAGTAAGTGACAATATTTGTTTTAAAGAAACGGAGGTGGACACATGAAAAAATATGGATCCCGAGGCCTCACGTGACCACACTTCTTCTCTCCTCCGGAGAATGAGACAACATTCGAGATCACACGCTTAGCGCCGTGCCACACAGCTAGTAGTGAAGAGAATTTATAAAGATCTGTTCTAAGGCGCTTCAAAGAGCAAATTCCCGGGAAATATGGCACCGTGGGGTGAGGTCAATATAGGACCCCCTAGCCGCAGAGGAGAGGAAGGTGGCAAGAGATCGGAGTAGGACGTTGGGCCACGAACTCTTGCTTTGTTTTGTTAACAGAACAAAGATAATGTTTCTGGCCATCCAAACTGTCTTATACCCACTAGTATGTATTATGTAGGATAATGGTTACAGAATAGATAAATCCCAAGCTACCACAGGCCCTTACTACATGCGATAAACTTTTGATTTGTCTATTCTGTAACCATCATACTATTTTGTATAAATGTTGTATTAAAGAGATTGATAATTAAATTACATATTAACACGAAATACTTGATTTATGATTTTATCCCGACGTTTTCACGAAAAATATATGGTGCGGACCCGAAATGCGTCTTTCTTATGTTTTATTGAGAGTAGCGTTTGATGGCGCCATCTGTTGACAGTATACAGAACTACATTTTGCATATGCGCAGTAACAATATTTACTACAAATGCTCATATTTACTGTAATATTCAAATTTTTGAATTCAAATTTTTTAAAAAAATGTTTATTCTACGTATTGCCAGGTATTCTGTAAGTTTCGCACAATTTGAAAGAAAACTCTGCATGTTATAATAAAAAAACATGCGGAGTTTGAAATTTTCAATTTAATACCAATTTTTACTTATTTTCGGATAAATATTTTTATTATCTCACTTTGGGTTCTAGTAACACTCCTCAAGATATTTAAAATGACGCCAGAATCAACCTCGTAGCGAAACGCGCTTCCACGCTACACTTATTTATAACCGTACATAAAGCTAATTCATATCATACACGCGCATGCGCCTACACTGATGCAATGACGTCACATGCGAAACAAATACTATGCGACAAGATCTTATAGATATGATCCATCCGTAGTGGGATCAACCATTCTTAGTTATTAGCGATTCAAATCTGACGGTATTTTGTTACACAAGAAAGTTCGACCGACTTTCACTGTAACGAGCGGAAAGACGTTCTCACGCCAAAAGGGCTTTTAACATTTTTAGGAATTGCAGAATTTTAATATTTTGAATTCCAATTGTATATTAAGCTTTTCGTAAATCGTTCGGCATAACTTAATTCCTGGGAGGGGGGAATCGAATACTTACTCCAGTGGGGCCTATTCCAACGAAGTCGCAGCAGAATTGACCATCTATAGCAGTAATCTGTTCCGTTTCATTGTCGTACTTGCAGTAAGGCTGGCAGGTCTGGGTAGGTAACTGTGAACAAAGAATGGCAGAAGTCAGATATCGTTGATTTGATTTGAAAAGGTTTTTTTTGGGATTTTCAGCTACAAAGACTATTATCCCCTATTCATCCAAAAGTTCTTTTCAATTCGTAATAAAAAAAGAAAGAAAAATTGCCATAAAAAGATGGTCTCGAACTATTGCCGATCTGATTCGGTCAAGACAAAAAAAAATGGCGTCCTCCTAGAAGGCTTCCAAATTCTGTTTCGCAGATATCGTTAAACAATTTATATAACTTCACAGAAGAATTACAGAAGTCAGATATCGTTGATTTGATTTGAAAAAGGGGTTTTGGGGATTTTCAGCTACAAAGACTATAATCCCCTGTTCATCTCAAACATCTTTTCAATCCGTAATCAAAAAAGAAAGAAAAACGGTCAAACTGCCATCAGAAGATGGTTTCGAACTATTGCCGATCTGATTCGGTAAAGACAAAAAAAAAAAATAGCGCCCTCCTAGAAGGGATTCCGAATTCTTTTCCGTAGATATCGCTAAGCAATTTATATAACTTCATGTATCTGTAGTTCAATAACTTTTTAACGGGCGACTTCTTTTTGAAAGAAAAAAAATCACAAACCTATTTCCGTCCTAACAATTGTGTGGCAACTCACACACACTAAAATAAATGTTAAAGCTAATCACCTATTAATGATAAACTAGAATATTTATGCCCGTCTAAGGCCGGCAATTCACTTGAAGTATAACCATGCCATTTGTCCTAAGCCCAGTTTTTTTCAACCATTTTATTCGAAAAATACAGGCACGCCATTTACTTGTATTTAAAGCTCTGAACATTAAGACGTAGTCTGAACGTTAAACGATTTTCGCGTCATGAATATCGGAATTTACGGATGGTATCTCGGCCATTAACCTCTTAACTGGTTTGTTTTCTCAACTATCTAATTAGATGAAAACTTCGGTTTTGGGAAAGCGATGCTATTTTAATTCAATTGAAAACCTAAAAGACAGTTAAAATGCTTATGGGTCTCACGCAATATTTGTATCAAGTTATAACGCCTGCAAATGACTTTATTTTAGCTTATAAGTTTAAAATGGAGATAGCTTGATGTACGTCCGGCGTATGGGCAAACCAGTTAGGGGTTAAACGTTCTCCTGTTAAAAATTTATTCTGATCCTTACCTTGAAGGTGAGCTGGTATTTCCGTCCATTGGCATTCTCTCTGCACATTCGGATATCGTCCAGGCTTGGAATGAGAGGCGAGCCGAATCCCGGTCTTATATTAAAGCCCCCGAATTGGGCTTCAATGACGACCTGTTGAATTCGAAAAAAATATTATTAACCCTTAAATGGCCTATTTTTTAAATCTAATTCGGAGACTAAGTCAATTTGTACGCTAAGAGGTTAAATGCAGTTTTTGGTAATGGAGGAGTTTTCTGTTTTCTTTGTTTGCGATAAAGTAGAACTTCTGCTATACCCACCGAATTTCGGTGCTAATGCTATTTCAATGGAAATCTTAAAATTTTCAGAACTCTGCTTAAAGATGTTAATTTATGTTTAAAGTAGAGTTTTTTGATTTTATGGCTTAAGGATACTTTGAAAATATGAAATTTTATGTTCTTATTACTGTAGCTGTTAATGTTTACTTAAAATAAAAGCCACATTTTGAGGAAAGGCTGCCATGATTATTCGTTATCCCTCTTTTTGATGCCTTCTAAGGCTTGTTTGGTGGTTAAAATTTTAACAATACGATTAAGATAATCACTGACGGTTAATTTTTTTAATCAAATGATTTAGCTGATTACATTCGTTTCGTTTGGAATTTATCGGTTTTAAGAGCTTTTTTTAGCTGATTTAAATAAAAAGGATTACACGAACTCAAAGAACACAGAATTCAAGACTTTGTATACTAAAGAAAGAACTGATTCAAACTTTTATCTTGATACAGTATCTAACTGGATTTGGCGATTTCTTAAATCGGAGGGTTGCCAGAAAACGGCCTGTGAATCCAAAATAAATAAATTAGAAAATTCGTCCATAGAAAGCAGTTTTCAAGCGATAAAATGTCTTAAGAGATTTTACCTCTAACAGACATAGAACCGACGAAACAGCCTAAATGACATAGTGTGATTCCCAAACATCGCTTATCGTCAGAGGTTAGTTGCTATGATTCAGCTGTAGTGTAAGAATGCTACAAGTATAACCATAAATTCAGGTGTGGTGTAAAACTGCTACAAGTATGATCGACCATAAATGCATTCAAAACCCTTTGACCAGTAGTGGAACGAGTTTTCTGGTTTGTTTATCCACAGACCGTTTACCAGTAACCCTCCAATTTAAGTAATCGACAAATCCATTTGGAAACTATATCAAGCGCGAAGTTCCAATCAGTTCTTTCAAGTTCACAAAGCGTTGAATTCTGTGTTCTTTGCGTTTGTGTAATCCTTTCGTTTTGAATCGTTTAAAAAAAGAGCTTAAAGCATTTAAATTCTAAATGGAACGATTGGAATTAGCAAAATCGTTTGGTTAAAAAACCTGTCAGTGATTATCTAAATTGTATGGTTAAAAATTTAACCACCAAACAAACCTTGGATGTCATCAAAAAGAGCGATAAAGAATAATTATGGCAAACTTATAGTATCAAAGCAATTAGTAACAAACAGAGTTAAAATGTTAAGAAAAGACATTTGTACTGATACAAGAGATTTTTACTTACGCATGAAGCAAGAAGAACGACAGCGAGAGCTAAAAATCGAGACATCTTTCCAAATTGGTACGCAATCAGAACTGTGATTTGTCGGATACTTTGGAGCTATATTTATACTTAAATTCTAACATGTGTTATTTTTCGAACTAAATAAAGAATTCTACTATGAACATGGATATGAAAAATAACATAGTAATTGTAGTATCTGCACCTTTTGTTACAATTAATGGCCTATCAATCTCGAGCAGCTGTTTTGCATAGCAGCAGTTATTCGCAAAAGGAATCATCGTGTTAATATGACGTAAATTGTGTGAAACACTGAAGGAATGAACTTGAAATGAGATAAAGAGTATTATCTAATAGCATTTTTTTACATGCCTCTATTCGTTTCGATTATGTAATTTCTATGCTAAATTAACTTGTTTTGCATGTTAAACATTAACAGAGATTTCAAGACGGTAACTGTAAATGTGATAACATCACATTTGTGAAATCGCTAAAATAAATTCCTTTAGAGATTTTGTAAGTGTAATTACGTTTTTTCTTTTCGATTTTTTAAAACTTTATTTTTACGGACAAAATTATAATTGGTTTATTTTAAATATTTTAACCGTTTCGTGAAGGCTTGATACAAATGATATACCACTAGGCAACTAGTATTTCATTCGCTTCTACTTATAATGACCTAACAGAAATATACTTGAAAATGAACAAAAATGAATTACAAGATGAATCATTTGACATTAAAAATTTGTAGAACCATTGAACTTTATATTAGATGGAATGGCGCGATAATGCAGCAGCTTCAAACAAATTAAAAATACAAGTATATGAACAAAAAAGAAGAAGAAAAACAGAAAAAATAGACACAATTAATAGATACAAAAAACACAATAAAATTGAAAAAAGAGGAAGAGTTTAGATTCTTCTTTTTTCCAATTTTATTATGTTTATTGTGTCTATTAGACTCTTCTTCTTTTTCAATTATATTTTTTTGTATCTATTATGATTCTTCTTCTTTTTTCAATTTTTTTTGTGTTTTTTGTATCTATTAGATTCTTCTTCTGTTTCAATTTTATTGTGTTTTTGTGTCTATTATGATTCTTCTTCCTTTTTCAATTTTATTGTGTTTTCTGTATCGATTATATTCTTCTTATTTTTTCAATTTTATTGTGTTTTTTTTGTATCTATTAGATAACGTTCTCCGTACGGATTCTTCTTTTTTCAATTTTATTCTGTTTCTTGTATTTATTACAGTCTTTTTTTCCTTTGATGTGTTTTTTATTCTGTTAGTTAATATTGCATTGTGTCTACTTTTTCTGTTTTTCTTGTTCTTTATTTTACCTGAGAGAAAGTTTTTCTCCCCAGTTCTAGCGAAATATCCTTTCTGTCATTGATAAGTTCATTGGAAATCAAGGAAGACCAGAATAGGTAACCCCATGGGCAGTCGAAAGGAACCACAGATCCTATATTCTTGAAAAAGACATTTCTTTGTCAAAGAAAAGAATATAGAGAAGAATAATTTTAAAGAATAATTTGGGATTCCAAGGTTATTAAACACATAAAATTTTGCCTTGGTAATCTAAAATCGAATAGAACCAAAAGAAAGATAAAAGAAGAATTAGAAAAGTAGGAAACCGTTCTCAATGAAATTTTACACGATGGCTTTATACATTCTTTTCACATGCTTTTATTTAACTTAACTAATTTCAAGTTTGTAAAGATGGAATTTTGTAATCGATTTTTCACTTACTTCTTGATTACTAAAAATTCCAAATTTTATACACTTGTGTGCTCTCGATCACAATACATTATTTTAACAATTACAAAACTTAATTATCAGATTATCGATTCATTTAACTAAATTTTAATTTCATAAGAGTGGCACCACTCAGCAGTTAGTTTGAGAAAAAATTGATTTAAAAATACCATAATATTTATTGTAATGAAATCTGAATTAATGACTGAAAAGTAAAGTATAATTAAAATAAAAAAACACTTTTTAAAAATCAAATTTCCGTTAGATGCTTAAAATGAGATGGTATATATTACAGATTTCACGGGAATCCCATCACGTCCGTAACAAGTAAGATATAAAGCTTAATAAAATGGAAAGGATACAGTGTTGCTTAGAAATAGTATGTTGAAAGTGAGGCGTTAATAATAATTATAAGATGTTTTTGAAAATAGATTTTCATTTAAGTGTTAAAATGTAGAAAACTGTTTTAACATGATAATGCTGAATACTCTGTTAACTGCGTGTCGACAGACTTGTTTCGAAAATCGCTCAAAACTGTCAACATTGCAGGCTTTGTACTTCGAGATACCAAATTTGCCACGTAAATGCTTCTGGGGTAGTAGGTACTCTCTAAGATAACGTTTTACACAGTTTTAAATAGATTTCAGTTAAAAATTAATCAAAATGCTTATATTGTTCCTTAACAATTCGGAGCAAATTAATCAAATTGGAAGCATCATGAAATAAAAATGTAATTATATTAGCTGATTAACTGATAATTAAATTCTGAAAATATTTGAATATTGTAGTGGCATATAGACCGTTCAACTGTACAATATTACAAAAATTTAGCACTTTAGGAAGTGAGTTAAAATTTGATTGAAAACTTGTCTCTTTTAAAACATGAAACAAGTGTACTTGAATAAATCGGATAAAGTTTTAAAAAATTATACATGTCCTTGTTTAACTGATTATCATAAGGTATTTTCTATCTTATAGTCCATATAACATGACGAAACATCTTGCCGTGTGAATTCGGTTTTTCATTCGTTGCAATCTTCCATTGCATGCATTCCCCAAATGCCTGGAATGCCTCGCAAGTGCAAAAAACTAGTCACTTCAACATGGAAAGGCAAATTGAATGGAGGTGAGGTAAAGTATTCTGAATATGCCCAATTCATCGTGCTGCAACTCCAGTGAATCCGATAAATTGTCGCTGGAGAAGTGATGACAATATTGATTAACCCACTAACTATCTCGCATTGTGACTATAAACTTCACATTTGCATTAAAAAAGGATGAGCGCGTTCCACCAACAGGTGGCTAAAAATGAGACTGTCAGTCAGGTGAACACTGTAAGGTCAAACACAATTTGAGTTTGGAATTATTTTATTCAGTTGGAGGAAGAGTTTGACCGCCCTCAGAATGAAAGAGAGAATCTTAATCTTTAATAACAGTAATTATGACGGTGTCTGCACAAACGAAATGCAGGGATGTTCCCGGTAGGGAATGAAAAATTAAAGTTGTGAAAAGAGCAGGAGAACGCTGGTGTGAAAGAACAAAACATCCAAAAAATAAAACTGAGATCCTGTGGAAGTAATCTAGCGATTTTTTAGAAGTTAGAACTTCTAGATAATGCAACTTCCCTTTAAAGTTACTTATACTGCAAAGAAAGAAAGCAATGCCGTGTCTATTAAAATAAAGCTTGTTTACATTTTTTCATCGAGGTAGCGCTTAAATGTTTTAACCAGTGACTAATTCTCGTAACAAGAAAGGTGATGGAAATAAATTCCAAATTTTGGATAATTCAAACGAATTAGTGGCGATTTCTCCGCTTCACTTTACAACAAGTAACAACAGAATTTGAAGTATTTTCTCCTCGATTTTTTCGCATTACTTTCTCATAAGGTTTATTGTATGGAACATCAAAAGGAAATTAATACGATAGATAAATTTAACTCCCCCCCCACAGAAATAAATACGCTTTTGCTTCATCAGTTGAAATTAACCCTCTAACCGGAACAAACTTCGAATGCCAGGTAAATTAGCATGTACTTTAACATAACATAACACCACAGCATACCCCCGAACTCGGCGCCTAAATTGCACCCTGTCCGTTGGATGAGTATGTGTGAAACTTTATTGAAAAGCAAAAGCAAAAAAAAAAAAAAAAAAAATTCACTTCAGAAGATTAATATTGAACGGAGTCAATACACGAAAAAAGCAAGCATTTTATTCATGCAAACGCATTTACGCTTTAGAACTCGTCTTTGTGCACAATATTTGATGTCAGAATACAAATTGTCTGAATTTTTTTTTAGCCCTTTTCGGTAATTGATATCAAAATATTGTTCTATTGAGTGACTCTTGAAAAGGCCACTCAGAGCTGAATACGTATAGCATTTAGCAAGCATAAGTATAGAGCAATTCTTCGACTCGTTTTTCCCCTGAAACATATTAATAGTCAGTGCAACCTTAAACCTTTTTACCCCTTCTGAAGTATCCATAGACCTTGAAAAACAGTCGCTGCAATAGCTCGAGTACTGAGGCCGGAGTCCTATTAGCGATCACCGGCCATGGTCATACCCCTCCCGTAGGAGGCGCGTACTGTCCCTGGAGGGTGTAACACAACCCCCATCATTGTACCCCCAGGAGAAAAGAGACTCCGTTTAATTATCTGGCGGTTGCTCATCCTCGTACTCGTGGTGAGTCATTGCAAAGACAACTAGCAGAGTGTTCGTCACTCTTATTATGAACGTGATAGTCTGGTGAATACAAATAGGTGAGACTCATATTGAGGTCTGCATTATTCCATTCCGCCGGAAAAAGAGTTTGACCCTCTTCCCAATGTAAGCGATTCGAGTTTTTTTAATAATATAGGTGTGTGTGATGGGTGTCCCGTGCAACTGTGTTTACAGGGATGCTTCGGGCAGAAAATGGATGATTGGAGGTTTGAAAGAGAGAAGGGGAAAGCTCATGTGAGAAATACCAACATTCGACTAAAAAACTGTAATCTTGTGAAAAGAATCTCGAGCTGCTTTCGAAGTCAGACAACGTTTTAAGTTAAAGAAGATGGAGGTTTCTGTTTGACAAGTACGTAACATTAATGTCACCGAAAGCATACAGTGCCGCGTTTTTGAAAAGAAATATATTAGCATGGTAAAACCAGTCTGCTGCGGCACAAATAAATCAAATGCTAATTCACGTGAAAACAAAGATGGGGAATTTCCAATCAAAACGGTGGCAAATTATAAAGCCAGATTTCACCACCAAAAATTAAGAACCTCGGCTGTAATACCCATAGTGTTACTTCGGAACTGGACGTTAATATGACGAAACTAATAATCTGCAGCGGAAATCAGATTTAACCTTGAGATAAACTAAAGAACGCTTAATGTGAATTTCTCTGCAAATACCCACTCGATTCATCTTATCACACGGCACAGAAGTCCTTGTAAGGTCTTAGTCCAGTGTTACTGGAGTCTGATCAGAGATCAACAGACACAGAATTACAGCACATCAAAATTTAATTAAACTTCTTGACTAATGGTCTATTTACAGGTCAAAATTACGAATGTTTTGTACATTCAAGAATATGGAATAACAAGTCCCGGATATGTATCGCAAGAGTCAATAATGAACGTAACATGAATGAGTCGAAGTTACCTAGGTGAGTTTACTCATGATACAACTTATAAATAGTTCAGGAACTATGAGAGTTCAGCAAATTGTAGCAACTCAGCGCGAGTTATGAAAAGACCGAGGGTCGCTAGATGAAATTCAGATTATCAGAACACTCAATTAATTGCAGTAATCCACCACAGGGATTATGATAGCCAGGCTCTGACTAAAGTTTTATTCCGGATGAGTAAGAGATACAGGGGTCGGTATTTGACAGCGAGGTAATGCAAACTCTCATAAAATTCCAGCGTTACACCAAAGGGATGCTTCTATTCAATTCGTCAGCTCCCCAAAGGAGCTAGTCCAGCCAAGGTTTTGCCTACAGTCACGGGGTCAAGAAACGCACATTTCAAATTCAGATTTCGCAAACCACACCACGGAGTAGCACTCCGCGTGTTTTCTTCTCTCTCTCAGCTAACACTTTCCTCCTCCTCTCCGATCGTCCTTCCTTCTTAAACACCTACTCTCAGAGCCAGGGGAGTGGCCGAAGGATTAAATCTCAGTGATTCATCCCGTAGCTGGACAAATCTCCCAACCGCAGTCGTGCGCCTTCCTTCCAGGCTACCATTGAAAGCGGTCAAATCTTAACTGCCCGTCTTTGTCGGCTCCACTTCTGAGGTCTACACAGACGATACCGAGATCACTCTCCCCTCAACCCCCTCTGAGTTTGCCTAAAACCGGTCCGTTTTTACGATTTGTTTTATGGCCCTTATTTTCTTCTTCGCCGCTCCGGGGGTCTCTTGTCGTGGGAGCGAGGGGGGGGAGGTCTCACATCATACACCGCCGAGCAGGCTAAGTTAACTTCGTTAACAAAGGCATCCAAACGCCTCCAATATATTTTTAATCAAATAGCATCTCTCGAAAGATTAAAAGTGGTAGACATCTTATCTGAAATTTATCTTATTTTTAAAAAAACAATTACAAGTTCTACTGTCAAATTTACACAAGAAAAAAGTGGTGATATTAAAACCTGCAAATTTCCGCTTAAATTTTCTTTTGTAATCCCTTGTTAGTCGGACATTTTTATTGCAAAGACATTCACAATGAAATTAATAGTATAATTGCATTTAACTACTATAAGTAAATAATGATTTTCGCGAAATATTAACGCACAACTTTTTTTCTCGTGTATACAAATTCGAAGTTTCCTCGAAGTTTACGAAGAGGAAGTATCATATTAAGAAAGAATCCAACCTCGAGATTTTGTTGAATCTCCACATTTCAGGCGTTCTCGAGTCTGTCCGGAAAACGCATTTTTAGAATTATATCTGTCTTTTATCACTTAACATGATAACATGAAAACGCATTGATCAATACAAATGAAATTTGGCATGCAGTCTTTGTACCAAATTTGAAAATGTCTATCAAATCATTGGAGAGATTCCTTGATAGGTAGTTCGTCTGTGTGCAGTGAACGCGATAACTCAAGAACCTTAATAACTGAATGGCTAAACTTTTTGTATATAGTGTTATCATAAGAATTACATATCTATGTCAAATTTTGGAGTAATTCCATCAATTGGTTGACCATCTATCAGTCTGTATATCAGCTTGCGAAAAAAGGTTTTTTCCCTCCAATTTTTCTGATACAATCCCACATAATGTTGTTATTTCTATTGCAAAGACCTTCACAATGAAATTAGTATCACTAGCCGCCTTCGGACGCCAGCTGTTATCCCTTAATATTAATAACTATTCTTGCATCTTTGCCTAATAAATTGGCGAATTTGTGGTTGTAGATGATGAGGGGCTCTGCCTAAGTTTTATTCTGAAATATATCTCGACATTCGTGGTTGGTGGACGGCAGGCGATCATTGATGACATATCAAGACGCCGTGAGATTCTATATGAAATGAAAAATACTCGAAATCGGTCCTGTGTATGGAGCTGGGAGACAGTTACTCTGACTTTGCCAATTTTCAAATATATAGATGATTAAATTCTACTGCCATAAGTAAAAACCTGTAAGGGTATTTGAGGGTATTTGATTTCACAAACAGTCTATATATATGAAATTTAGTATGTGGCCTTTATAAGAGATATGCAGATCCGTATGAAATTTTTGACGGTTGCAATTATGTCGATGGATAGAGCCTTGAAGATCACACTAGATTGTATTCAATATACTTACAAACATACCACAAAACCAATCACATTCTGTATCCTGGGAATTTCAGGGAAGAGGGTAAAAATTTATAACTGTAAAAGAGAGTGGGAGAACGCTCTTGTCGGAGATCACGAAATTGGATAATACAATTCCTATCGTGTGAGAAGAAATTCACTTGGCGTCGAAAATCAGCAAATGGTTTTTTACGATCTCTCTGCGAATGCGCGTTTGGAACTTCGTTCATTATGTCTAACGGCACCGAGGGCATACAGTGCCGAGTGAATGAAAGCATACACATAAAGCTAATTTTGAACAACTAGTGTTCCTAAAATGTTTTCCTCAAATGTTGTTTCTCATAACAACAAAGTAGTAGATCCCTAACCCGTACTTTCGCTTATATAAAGATATCATGTGACAAGTGTGTCCAGATTGCAACAGATAGCAAAAAATGGGAAATATTTTCCCTTCGGTTTCCTAGTGTGATCACGTATACTGTTGAGATTTGTAATTTGTATGTCTTTACACATTGAAATTACGAATAACATTATAATGGAATTTTGTTGCCATAAATAAAAACGAAATAATACTCTACGCGGTATGTTATCGAATGCGTTTTGAACTACATCATCAGAAATTATTGCACTTGTAAAGAAACTCGACAGGAAGATTTTGATGAATTTCTTCATTTATGAAATATTGAAACGCGAACCCAATATATTTGCCTTCGAGCAGGATTATTGAAAAACGGTAGGAACTAGACGCACAAAATTTGGTATGACACCTTTACACTAAAATTGTAGATATATATGAAATTTTGGGGGAAATTCGACAAATCGAATTTCATAAACAAAACATGGTCATTTGAACAATATAACTCATCAAAACACAGTAAATGTTGAAGTAGAGCTGTAGATCAGCATTCACTATATTAAATATATCGAAAATGTATTCGCGTTTATATGGACGCTAAAACGAATCGCAATGAATTAGAAAACTAAAATTTGGTATGCAGTCTTTACAATATACATGTAGGTCTGTGTCATACAAGTCGTGCCAAATGTCCTCGACACATTTTAAAATTAAATATAAAATTAAGTCATCGGCTTAGAGAAGTGTGGTTTGTACTAAAATTCTCTCACGGTGTTAAAATAAACAAACTCTCCTTAAAATAAATTATTAACATGTTTTCTTGACTTTTGAGGTTTGCGGAATATTCAGATTAATTTTGCCAAAAAGAAATGACGACTATTACTGAAAAGGTTTATTGCGGTTCAGTGTCTGTTTAAACCCTCCCGCCCCAAACCGAACCCAAAATGAATTAGCTTTGCCTTCATTATTTGAAATTAACCCTCTAACCGGAACAGACTTCGAATGTCTGGTTATTTAGAATGTACTTTAGCATTCACAAAGATCAATATTGCAGTTATAATATTAATAATCAGCAAAGCGTATACATAAAAATGCAAAGACAGTTTATTCATGTGAACGTATTTACAAGTTAGAATATCTCTTTCTAGACAATATTTGATGTCAAAATACAAACAGCTTGAATTTTTTGTTAGCCCCTTTCGGTAATTGATACCAAAAACTGTTCGATTGAGTGACTCTTCTAAAGGCCACAGAGAGTTGCCCTTTAGGAAGTATAACATTTGGAAATTATAATCCAGCTCTCTGAAACGGTTGTCAGTGTCATTTATTACTAGCCATTGCAATGGCAATTCAAGAAGGAAATCAGTTCTCTTATCATTAAGAAAGGAATTCATTGGATTCAATGGATGAAGTTAATTCGTATTTTTGTAACAGTTTTCCAGGGTCTATAAACCGAGCAGTTACATACAGTGGGTGATCATTCTTTCACCATTGATTGAGTCTAGTATTTAAATTTTTGATCAACATGACAACAGCATTTTTCTTCAAGTTTATTTTTTGTGTTGCCAAGCCAAATATGTTTAAACCATTTTAGAATTCTTTAGCATAGAATTTATAGCAGTCCTGTCGTTGGGCTGTACGGACTCGCAACTGCAGTAAACTTTGTTATGGCTTTCTATAATGTTTTGTGCAATGTGGTAGTTGATTTTCGTGCAAGGTAAAGAAAGCTTTGTTGTATTTTGGACTTAATGCCGCTGTGTTGGTACAGTCGTTTGTATTGTTCTTATAATTTAATTAGCACAGTTTTCATTCCTACCTATTCCTATTCCTACCTATTGATAGCTTATTCATCGCTGTACGCTTTGAATTAATTGAGAATAGAGGATGTTGACTATAGAAATAATACAGAGGGTAATATTTTTTAATTTCTAGAACAGTTAGTATGCAAAGATAAAATATCATTATCACAGAAACTCGGACCTCCAGATTTTGATAAATCTAAATGATTCAGAAATTTTTGAAACCGAACCCTTTTTGGATTTATCTCTGTCTCTTCATGTATATGTGAAAACCATCATTTAAAAACGCACCGGACTACATATATATAATTTGGTATGTTGTCTGTTCACCAAAATTGTAGATCTGTATCAAATTTGTGATACTATCTTTCGAAGGGTAGAGTTCCAAAATGCACACTCAATTTTCTTCATTATTCTACAAAACTTAACACAAAACACTCTGCAATGTGTAAGTATAAGGAGAAGTCGAGGTTAGAACAATACCGCTCATTGTTAGAGGCTATCTTAACCCTTTTCATACTGAATGAAAACATGAATTGCAAACAAAATTATAAGTACAACCAAAAGTAAAAAGAAAATGAGAAATTGCTTTTAGAAAGTACACACAGAAATAAATGCTGGGTGTAGGATTATAAGAAGAATTAAATATGAAATGGTCCACAACATTCGGCAATAAAATTGCTATCCAGTGAGGAGAAAATAACATTTTATTCCAAATCTGACCTAACATAGAGATAAAGAATCACGAAATCTATTCACTTAGTTCGTTTTTTCCTAATTCAAGAAACAGCAACAGTCGGAGACAGTACAGCGTACACAAATAAATTAATCGCATGCAAATAAAATCCTATTACGGCCTTTCCTTAAAATTTGAGATTCATATACTATGTTTCGAAACAAACTAAGTGGTGGGTCTAGAATCCATGCTTTGGTTGATTTGACCCTTTATAAGGCTGTTGGATAGGCATCCTTACTCTACAGGATAACAAAAACGTGTGGGGATCATTTTTGAAGGTTTTTATTTCCAAAAGTTGCTACACAAATTCAGCGATGCTTCTCAATATGTCGACCTTCGGCATAATAGATTTGTCTACCACGCTTCGGTCATGATTTCAAAGCCCGCAAAATCATTTCTTGGGGGATTTTCTTCACCTCTTCTCTAATAGCCTTTTGAAGACACCTCGGCGTAGAAACTCTTCGCTTATTCAGTTTGCTTTTCAGATTCCCCCATAGGAAATACTCACATGGTGTAGCGTCAGAACTGTTTGGCATCCATTGTTGTGGCTTTAGGAATTGCACTTGCTGATACGTGAGGAATTTCTGGGTGACCCTAGATGCATGCGATGGGGCAGGATCCTGATGGAAAACAGCATCACCATTTGGGTACAATCTACAATAATCATCCTTAAGAAAGGGCTTTAATATCTCCTGTATGTAATACTCAGAATTTATTTTGGCATCAGGTTGCACAAACTGTGGTTTGGTAACACCATTGGCGGAAATGCCCATCCAAACCATTATGCGTTTGGAATGAGGCACCGTGGTCGACGGAGTCAAGTCTCGCCTGTCCTGGTCACGGATAAGATATTGAACTTTAGATTTAGCATTGGTATCGGATAGATAGATCCAAGCTTTCGCCATCTGTCCTTACGGAAAAGCTTGTAGAGCGGCCATGAATGTTGCCTCCTAATTTGAACCGCTCTCTCATTCAAGTGATGACATTTAGGTTTTTTATGGCATTTTTTCTTTAACATATGTTTTAGTTGATAGCTTACAACTTGATAGCTCATGTTAAGAGCTTTAGCCATGCTTGCCTGCGTTGATTGATCAGGTTTCGATGCTATCTTCTCCAGCCCCTGCAAATCTGATGCCTGCAATTTACTTTGACGTCCATTTTTTATTGGTTTTTAATCATTTTTCGTCGATCCGAGTTTTGAGTTTTTGATATGGCTGAGTGAAACCGCAATACCGTTCTTTTACAAATGGGTTTGTATAATCCCGTCGCTCCATCGAAGTTCTAGAAGTGCTTGTACTTGACCAATAAGCATTTGGTCAAATTTCTTCTAAGGCATTATTGTTATTTTATCGAACAGTATTGCAATCGAAAGTCTAATAGCGGAGATTTCGATCTGTGTGCTGCATATGTAAAAAGGTTTTATAACTTCACTGGTAGATAACAAAAAAGTGATCCCTATAGTTTTTTGTTACCCTGTAAATTTAACAACTTTTGAATGCTCGTCGTAAGCTATTTTACTAAAATTCGTTAGAGCTGCTATGGCTTATTAACTTCAAAAACAAATAGTCTCCCCTCGTTCCCTCGCATACTTCTAAACTGAAATACTTTTTGTTTATTTACGTCATTAGAGATAGGAGAATTGAGTACGTATTTTAAAAAACTTCCGTTTGATCGATTCGATTCAAAATTTTACACAGATATATGATTGTGTTGCAAAGATCGCATACTATAATTCATTACTCTAGCTTATCGCGATTCTGAGTTATACCTTTCACATAAACATGAAAGCACAGATAGAATGACAGTCAACCTTTCTATTTATTAGTCAAAAATTTGGTATAGATCTCCAGTTTCAGTTATTAAACCGTATGTATAAAATTGAATATCTAACTCATCGCATTTATGACTTAAAGTGTTCACATGCGCAAGATAGGGAAGACAGCCAGACTTCTAGTAGACGGGTTGCATATAAAATTATGGCGTTAAACACTAAATACGAAATTTCATCCATTCTAGCTCCTTCAATTTTAAAGATATGATGTTTACAGGAGAACAAATAAGATCAAAGAAATGGTTTTTTTTCGGACTCTGCGATTTCAAAAGAGTAGATTAATCAAAATCTACAGATCAAAATTTTTGACGTCTACAATGCTTATTCTATTTTGTATAGGCAAATAAAAAGTAGAAAGAATTTTCCCTCTCTTTTTCTCCTACACTTCCCGCGAAATAAACTTAAAAATTAGAGAATGTCCCGAAAATCAGATTATTTTATTAAATTTCATTAAATGATGGTACAATAAAGGATGAGGCATAATTTGAAATCCACACTTTTTTATTCCAATTGCTGCCGGAAAAATACCTGTTATGAAGTATACTAGTGCCGTAGTGGCCTAGTGGTTACGGTTGGCTTCTGGCCCGAGGGTTCCTAGGTTCGAAACCCGATTACACTACTACTAATATTATTAAGCACCACCGTATATGTTGCCCTGGTGCATATTTAACCTGACTTCCTGGGCTATAGAAGGAAAAATAGAAAAAGAAATATGTGTAGTTTAGAATTTTTTCACAGCTGTTGGGGGTTAGTGTCCTAAACTGCATACTAAAATTCACCACCTATGGGGGTGTGAGGAGGGTACAGGGGGTTTAAAAGGGGGCGTTTTCAGTCTTGCTTAAATATCTCAAAAAATATAGGTTCTATAAAAAACACTCAATTACAAAATTAAACTCCCTGAGATGTCCTACAAAGAAAGTCCTACATTGTTTTTGTAGCATCAATATTTTAGAAGATACAGGGGTAATTAAAAGTTAACATTTGTAAAATTCCTTATTGTAATGGTAAAATCTATTAAAAGTGCTGAATCAAAAACCCTCATAAAAACCTCATGCCTATATAATAATTATACAAGGGTAATATTGTATGTGTTGGAGCGGGGGAGGGTGATAAACCCATTTCATGAACAATTCTGCTCCCTTCCTCCCCTCACATCCGTTCCCCTTCACAAATGTCCTTCTATTCATAGTCCAGTCCATGAATTGTTAATTTTAAAAAATGATGTAGTTTTGAATTTCGGCATAGTTGTAGATGAGTGTACCCTAAACGACATGCTAAAAGTCCCCGCTGGTGGTGGGTGCGCATGAGTACAAGGCGGGGGGGGGGGGGGAATAGGGGATTTCTCAGTTATTCTTAAATATCTCGAAAACTATAGATCCTAGAGAAAAAAGCAAAATTATAAAGATAAACTACATTAAATTTCCGACAAAATTAGACCTAAACTTTTTATAGAATGAAATTTTAGAAGATACAGGGGATTTAAAAGTGAATATTTCAAAAATTCCTTATTGCAATGGTAAAATCGATTAAAAGTGCTGAAGCAACAACCTCCAGGAAGACCTCATGCCTATACAATAATTATACGAGTGTAGTATTGTATGTGTAGAGAGTAGTGGCGGTATTGTAGTAAGGTTTTTAAAGATTAAATTTATCTTTTTATATTAATTATTTATTAGAAGTTAAATTTATGAATTATAAACCTTTTAATTTTCTACTAATTATACCTTCTTACTCTCAGTATTCAGATAACTCAAAAAAAATAAATAAATAAATAAACAATACTTATTTTACTCATCACACTTACCTTTAGATTCACAGCATCATAGATTTGAAATCATTTTTTTATGTGCAAGGCAAGTTTAATAGCATTTGATCAAACAAATAATTAATTCATTTCTAGTCACAATTTAGCATAACTTCAATTTAATTTCAGATCTTAATTTATCCATAAAATGATCACCAAAACAATTCATAAAGATCTTAAGATGCATTGTGTCCTTTTTTTTTAATAAAAATTTTTTAGTTGTTATATTTTACAAAGTTAACCCAGGTTACACCAAATAGATACCTCCATCACTGTCATAGGGGTGGCAAATAAATCAGAGACGAAAATACTTCAAACTAATGACATTTATTTATATAAAAATAATAACTCCACCATTTTACCACACAATTTACATATCCTAATCTTATTGAATAAAAATCAGAATTATTACTACATATGCACGATGACAAATAACACATAAAATAATGAATATAATAAAAAATGTATAATAAAACACCACAAGCATAATTATACATTTAGGGTCGACCCAGATTATATAAGAGAAATGAATATTAATTCAACACCTCATCCACATTCAAAATTTAATTATCTTTACTGCATCCTCAGTATTGATTCACTTTAATTTTATCTCATTAATATCAAGCTCATATAAGGGAAATATTTAGAAAGTGGCCACTAACAGTTTATTTATTAATTTTTATCTTTACCTAACTTAAACTATATTTTGATTCATATTCTTGTTAGTACTTTACCAACTCGCCCTATTATTATACTAGTTTTCCTTTTCACTAATTAACAAACATAATTACATGTATGAACATTGTTCTTCCAACTAAAACACACTCTTTAAAAATACTATACTGATCCATAAACTGGCACATAAATGAAAACAAAAACTTCTAAAAAAATATCGATAAAATCATGTTTTGCCTTTAAAAATAAATGCTGACAACATGTACTAATAGTTAATTAACTTCTTAATTTCAATTGACATGGATCCTTATTTGCCATCCCTTTTTTTTAAAAAAAAAAAAAACAGTACAATATTTCTAAATGCAAGGATTATATATGATGCATTACATTGCCAACTAACTTTATCAAAACTCATGTTATAGAAACTTATTTACCTTATTTCAAATAAAATTTCAATATAACACATCTGGAAATAACTACTTCATTTTCAAGCTTCATCCGATTAAAAGAAATAGAACATAATACTTATTAGGAATTTTAATGCTAATCAACCTTT
>BGPR01023634.1:0-23650 GCA_013235015.1 Araneus ventricosus | reverse complement strand
TTAAATATTTCACATTTTGGAGCTACCACAGAAACAGATTCAAAAGATCGTGCTCTTGATAAGCCAGCATAGAGTTGTCCATGACTAAAAACTGGCTCATTGAGCACCAAACATATCTTTTCAAAAGTTTGTCCTTGCAACTTATTAATTGTCATGGAAAAGGCTAAACGAATGGGAAATTGCATACATTTAAATTTGAAAGGCATGTTAGTCTGAGATGGAATCAAAGGAATTTGGGGAATGAGAAACATCTCTGTACCATCAATGGATTTTGACTGAATAATGTTTTGCTGCAATTTTGTGATAATTAGGCGTGTACCATTGCATAATCCTTTAGAGGGAGCTAAATTTCTCAACAGCATTATAATGCAACCTATTTTCAACTTTAACTCATATGGAGGCAAACCAGTTGGTGTCAAAGAATTTAAAAATTCTTCAGGAAATGTCAATTGATCTTGAGGATCTTCACTCATGACCATATCAACTGCTTTATAAACAGTTTCATTTCCCGGCATAAATTCCAACACTTTATTGTTGATTTCCATGGATCCCTCATTATTAACAGTAAGGATAGCTCGACCTTTAAGCTCCTGTGGGATCACACTGGAAAAATCTATGTCACTGTACAATTGATATATAGGGTCTTGTACTGAAGGGTAGCATTGCAAAGGCAACTGAATCGTTGAGCCACTTTTTTTCTCTCCAATGTTCAACAACCAAGCAGCAAAATCCCTTTCAGATTCACGGGCACGCATATTTTTTGTCAGATATAACTTAGGAAATTTCAACCAAAGAGCGTGTTTTTTTAAGGAGCTGGCAACAGTTAATGTTCTTGAACCTCTTAAAATTACTGGAAGAACTTGGCAAAAATCTCCACCCAGTAGAATGACTTTGCCCCCAAACGGTTCTTTACATTTTGTGAGATCTTGTAAAAGTCTATCAACAGCTAAGAAAGCATGAACGTGTGTCATGGGTGCTTCATCCCACACAATTTTGTTTTCAGTAACATGTCAGCTTCTTTTGTATTAGGCTTCAAATTGCAAGTAGATGTTGCATTTAAATCAATTGGAATTTTAAAAACAGAATGGGCTGTTCTCCCCCCTATTAATAGAGTTGCAGCAATACCTGTAGATGCAACAGTAATAACATCATCACCTCTACCACGTATTGTGTGAAGCAAAGTTGAATAAACAAAAGTTTTTCCTGTCCCAGCAGCACCATCTAAAAAATAACACCTGGGTGTATCTGCAGTGTTGTTGTACACTGCACTTAATAAGATTTCCACAACATTCCGCTGTTCACTATTTAACTGTATAGTATAACTATTAGCTTTAGCCTGCTCTTCCACAACATCAAAGTTCACTCTCTCCAAAACACTTGCAGGCAAATCTACAGTTGGTAGATGCAGTTTTTGGAGACTTAAATTGTAGGATGTAAGTAGTTCCTTAATATCTGCAAGTGCATAGTGAGGTCCAGTCTGCTCAGAATAATGATGCACAAAGTCCTCACAAAGTGAAACTTGATGCTGCACCCATAAATCTGGAACATCCTCCACTTCTCCAAAGCCACAAATCATTGCAAACAGCATGCACAACTTTCTCGGAGATTGAAATTGTGTAGCTTCATTCAAAGTATCATGCCACTGCTGGTCACCTCGAAGAAGTCAATACTCCTGACATGCTTGTTGAAATGTAATGCATCTTAATCCATTTATGGTCAAAACATCATCAAAACTAATGGCCCCAGACTTGCGCAGTAGTAGCATCCGCAAATAGTACCTCTCAGTATCCAGTATACTAACTACTGGCAGTCTCCCAATAACATTTTGTCCACCACGTTGTTGCTTCTTCCAATTTGTGGTACTTTTATCAAACACATAATATTGTGGAATATCTGAGTAAGAAATGTTGTGAGCTGAAGGATCATTTTTGTTTAGTTCAAACCATGATGTTAGTGTTGTTTTTCTTAAAGCAGCTTGTTCAATTGCTTGGGCTTCTTGACTGTCTTGGTACACAATCGGCTGTTGCTGTGGTAAATGCACAACTAAGCACACTACAGTGGGGGATTTATGCGACAAATTAAATTCATTTAAACGCCACATGGCTTCAGGTGCACTAACATACCTACCTTCAACAAAACTTAAAATTTCATCATGACCCAGAGCACCTTTTTGTATTTTGACCGAGGCTGCATCATGTCCTTTGTATACATATTTATATAAGTATTTGACACTTTTAACTGAGGAACAAACTTCAACATTAATATGTGCATTAAATTTTTTAAGCAACCAAGGATTATATGGGACAACCCATCTGTTATCGATGGAATATTTCCCTATTTGGACAGGTTCAGTGGCTCTTCTGCGATAAATAGGGTATCCATTAACATTTTCCTCTGTATCATCCTTGAATTGTTTCGGAAAACTTTTACAGCACTGTCCATCTCTCATGCATGGAGAATTTATATTTATAGTTCCACATGGGCCATGTACCATGCATTTTGTCACAATTTGGAAGAATCTAAGATCAGTGCAAGGATCTGGAAGTTCTGCACTCACAAACTTGTCAATGTCATCTTTAGTGCGAATTTTGCTATCTGAATCTAATGTTAGAAGAATGTGGGCATGAGGCAAACCTCGCTTTTGGAACTCAATAACATAAATATAGGCCAAAACAGTTCCAAATATTCCATGCTTGCAAATATCTTCTAAAAGTTCTTTTAATTTCATATTAAATACACGTACAATAATATCAGGTCGGTCTTCAGGACGTTGTACTCCCTCCATGCTATTTAAAATTTCAGACCAAGATGGGTTGCAAGTAAACGTCAGAAAGAGACCTGGCTTACCAAACTTGCGTACCATAGCCATTGCATCTTGGTAATTCTGTTGCACACGACGTGGGCTCCCTTGGAAAGAAGATGGCAGTATTATAAGTTTTCCAGTGCGTATATTTTCATTATGTGCTCGACACTAAGCATCTAAAAGCCCCCGATAAAGTTCAATTCGCAAATCTTTTTGATTTTGTCGCAAAAAATGTAAACGTGAGCCTTTGGTTTTAACATAAGCATCAACAATATATTGCTGAAAAAGCTTACCACTATTGTACAAAATACTGAAACCATTTCGCTGGAAAAGTCTGCATGCATAATATTGTAGTTGAGTGACACGGGTGCGCTTTGCTGTTCTCCTTTCTTCTACATGCTCCATTCCAGTGTTCCAACTACACTCGCCCCTTGGAAATAGCACAGGATAGGTCATTGGATCACAGCATTGATTTAAAGGTGAAATGCTTTGGCATGTATCCCCAACTGGGTACACACAAATGTCTCGGTTGGCTGGGGGCTCTGCATTATCACCTACAAATATATCTGCTACTTCAGTGCATAAAGTAGGAGCATTATAGCACCGCATATCCAAATTTTTATCTTCCAAAAATACCATTTTCACTGATGTAGTTAGGTGCTATTGTACCAATCGGTGCATTTGAAGATAAGACTGAGCAAAGGGATTGATTTCCCTTAACATAAAATCAAGTTTTTCAAATACATGTTGCAAGCAATTTTGATTGTTACTCAAGCGTTTCTCTGTTGCCTCACTGGAGTCAAATATATAAAGCTGTCCGTAACTTTCTTTACGTCGGTCACTTGCATACAGGGGGGAAACTCTGTGGTACACTTGACCATGTTAACGGTAACAGTATGGCCCAGTTCCACGTGGTGGTTTAATTTGTGCTCCCATCGAAGCGAATGCTATGGCAGAATTGTATTTCCGAATTCACTGTCGATAATTTTTAGCATCAGGTGAATTTTCAGTTTCCAATGCTTTCAATAGTTCCAGTGCAGCAGGAAATGCCGGTAGCTGAACCTTTCCATCATGGCAACATTTTGTATACAGGGTATCTGCCAAAATACAGTGTTACAAAATCATGAATTTCCATGACTTTCCCTGATTACGGCCAATAATTTTCCATGACTTAGAAATGCTTTAGTTAAAGTATACACGAATTAAAAGTCTTATGTAAATGCAAACAAAAGGTATGCGTTTGGAGATAATACAGGAATTTTGGGATAGAAAAAGTATTTATAAATGTTTACAAACTCGTGTACATAGAAATAAATTATTGTATTTCCATATCTAATCTAAGCTTACTCATACAGCACTTTTGTAAATGCAACCAAAATTTTTCTAATTCAATTTGAATTCAATAACTTTAGCCAAATGATAAGAAAGTAAAAATAGCAGTAAATAATGCAACTGTGATGATTTTTCAAAAATATTTAATGTATCACAATAATGATTATTTACATTTCTGTATTAATCTCAAAAATTAATGTCTCAATATAAAGTTCTTATATTTAAACTTAATTTGAATCTTCACAGTAAGGATTTTCTCATTTCCTTCAAAATTTGAATTTTTTCTTCAAATTCAGTTTCTTCCTTATCTTTTTCCAATCGGATTTTCTTTTTCTGATTATATAACTGCTGCAATTCATTTTCTAATTTTCTCTTTTCTTGTGTCTTTGATGCTTTTTTATCTAAATATTGTTTCCTCACTAAATCTGCTCTATACAGATGCCTCACACCACGATCAGCTAACAGCATTCTTTTAGTAATAGAGACATTTTCAACTCCCCCAAGAAATTTAATTCCATCATATGCTCGTCTTTGATTAATCAAACTTTGTTCTTTCAAGTTTTCAACTAGCATTGTTTTATTGACAGAGAAGCCCCTTTCCACTGAAGCATTTCCATGGGAGAATATAAAGCATAATTTTACAACCTGCCACAGATCTTCCCATTTTTTTTCCTTTGACAATAATCCACAGTAAAAGTTATCGAGCTCTAGATTGCACTCATCAGACAAAAAATTTTCAAACTCATCCAGATGTCTTTCTATGACAACAGAGCAAAAGGGTACATATTGGTGTTCCTCTTTCTGCCACTGTCTTGGTGATTTGGTTTGCATTATGTAGTACTTCAAGAACTATGTTAAACCGAGTTAACCCAATATTTGAATTATTCAACATAATAGAAGGATGCAACATGGATAAACCACTAACAAGTTTATATTTGAGTGGGCTCTTATCAATAATTTTTGAGCCAAATTCTGCAAAATTTTCTGACAGTCCTGAAAAAAAAAGAGCTTTGTCTTGTCAGCTATTTTTAACTCTTTCAAGTATTTTTTAGCTCCAAAGCCAATATCTATGTTCTTGACTTCCAAGAGACCAGCTTTAGAGTTGAGGTCAAGTTTCAACAATGCTGAGCCCTCAACAACTTTTTCAGGCTTGACAAATTTTTTTACGATTCCTCCTAACAGCTGCAACAATTCTGCATACAAGTAGGGCACACACACTTTTTCACTTTGAAAATTTGTTAAAAATAGTTTCACATTGTAGTGACAGTGACCTAACGAAAGCAAGTTTGCATTTTATGAAAGGATCTTTCATAGAATGCTATCAGTATATTTTAATTGTGATAGATACTTCATGACTGGCTCAACTATTTCAATGGCTCTTGCTATGCAATCACTGTTTTCTAGCCATCGAACAGCACAAAATTTTTTTGGAAAAATAGAACAACCTGTAATTCTAGTAAAATCTGCTCTTCTAGCTGGAGAATCCTTAAATAAATAATATAAATTTCTTAAACTTATTATTAAGCGATTAAAAGCCTAGCGAATCCATGACAGCCTATAGTTTTTCATGACTTTTACTCAATTTTTTCTGAAAATCATGACTTTTCATGACAAAATTAAACCATTATCCAAATTCATGACTTTACCTGACTTTCCAGGTGCGCGGAAACCATGTGTATACTTATGGGCAGTATTTTTCTCTTCCTTCCAATAAACAGCCCCACAAAAACCGCACTGTTCGGACATAGTTCCACAATTATGCTCCTCAACATCGTTACGAATACACACACGTTTTGGGCGACGGCGATTATCGGCTTCGTTTCGAATACTTTGCCTTACAGTGGATTCCTGAACTGTTTCCTGGCTCCGTTCAGTTCGCCTTTGTTCATTTCGGATAATATATCCAACAGCACGACTTAAATTCATTATTTTTACAAATTTCCAACTACTAAAAATAGTTTTCAATAAACGTGATCACACGAAGCAACTTCGGACTTTCCGCGGATGTAAACAAATCAAACTTGCGAGCTGTTGCCGAACGGCGATTAAGAAATTCGACCCTTTTTTGTCGCCACGTAAGAGAATTATATATATATAGATGCTCTAAAAATTAATTTAATTGTAATGTATTGTAACATAATATGTACAATTTAACTGTACTGTACGATAACAAAAAAAATAATGAAAGAAATTAAGAAACATTGCAATTAACCATGATGGTCACCAATACATATTATTCGAGGAAATATTGTCAAATAGATTTGGTGGAAGTTTTTTTCCTCCTCCACCAAAACTTCATCTATAACAAGGGAGATGTTGGAAAACATTTCCTCTAAAATTTAGAGGGCCAGCAAGTTGAGCCTTATTTTTCGCTCAGCGATAAATTTGTATCATTCTCAATATCTTCTAAACGTTCAATTCTGAACGCAATTAAGTTTTAAAACAACCCTTGAGAACAAGTTTAATATTTATGATTTCTTGTTTTTTTTGCCATGATATGAAAAATAATACATTTATTTTGAGTTTATCATGTCAAAAAGAAATACTGAAGATTTTATTATTTTTTTTATCCAACATGAAAGAACTTACAACATTAATTCCAGCATTAGGAACAGTTGGATATCCTGCCATGGCTACTTGAGCATATGCTTGTTGAGACACATACATTCCACCTGCTAAAGAAAATTTATGCATGAAAAAGAAGAATTAAAGAATTTTTAAAACTATTTTGCAAGTATTTTACTGTAACAAAAGGAAAATTTTGAAAAAAAAAGGGATCCCCCCCCAATACGTTATAAATTTAAAAAAAAGGAAAATTGGATAGGTTTAATTACTGACTACATGATATTCAATCCTTTTAAAAAACTTTTGGTTATTATTATGAAGAATAATATAATGTTCAATACACTTTTGCTTAATTTCTTCCATTCATTGTATAGTCACTTGGTCCAGAACTGTATCAAGTGACAGTGTAACAAATTTTGGAAGACAACACACAAACTACTCTAACTGCTAATGAAATCAATTTAGCCTACAAATTTGCACAGAAGAAGCAAGTTTTTAGTATGAGATTTAATTCAACTATCACTGAATAACTAGAATTGCTGCCCCCCTCCCCTAATATTTTTATGGATTGAGCATTAATATGTAGCATTTTTCATAAGTCTAAATTGAAATATCTGCATAGCTTTTTAGATTTTCTTGAAATTTAGGTACATGGAAAAAATTTCATTTCTATTATATAGTGATCCTTCTCAAAGAGGGATATGATAATAATAGGAGTAAAAGTTCTTAGTTCACATGTCTTTTTTTTTTTTTTTTACAATTTGAAAATTCAACTCCCATCAAACCCGAAAGGTTCTTGGAACAAATAGAAGCATTATATATAAAAACTTATATATTATGAATATTCGAAAATCAGTTCGAAATCCAGTTCCTTAGTTATTATATTAACATTTCAGGTAAATAAACTCATTTTAACAGTTAATAAGTGAAAAACAAATGAAATATGAAATTTACAAGATTTAACTAAGCACTGAATTCACTTTTATAAAACATACTCCAGATTTTTCAAAATAGAAACTAATAATAACAAACAAATAAAGAACTATGGTATAGATATTTTACCTGGCAAACCATACATTGGAGCAATATGTTGCGGTGCAGGAACCTGACAGGTATTTGAACTATAAAGGGAAAGAATAGATTCTTTTGTCATTTTACTGGACTGATTGCCAATTCCATCAGATTTCTGATTAAAAAAGTCAGCTTCATCAGCTGATATATTGCTTTTAGAAGCAACAGTATCATTTGAAGATGTAGTCTGGGAGGATATTGAACCATTTTCAGTAGCAGATGACACAGGGGCACTAAGAAATGCATCGAAAATGTCATCATTTCCTGCAAAAAAAGAAGAAAAAAAAAACTTTTTACATACACAGTAAAACCTCTTTAGTATGTTATTTAAGGAACCTCTCCCAAATTAAGTACTAATGAGAATGACCCAATATCGAATCCTGGTTCAAAATATGACAAACTACTCACTTTAACCAAACAATACAATGGTACAGGTCTACTTTTTAATAAAATTTAAGAATCAGTTCTAACTATTTCCATGTTTATAATATGATGGACAATATTTAAAATATGTTTCAACTTTAAATATTATGAAATTAAATTAAGGAGTTATTTCATTTATTACACATAGAGAATTAAGGATTATTCTGAAATATTTAAATTAAGTGATAAAATTACTGCAATTTTAATGCAAAACCCCTCTTTGAATGTGTGTGTGTATATATATACTTTCTAATACAAAAAACTGAAGAAGGAAAAAATATGTACCAAAGAACATATAACAATTAAATGCGATTCTCACTGCAAGCTATATTGTGCATTTTAGATCAAATTATCATGATATATAGAAATTAAAAAAGACCAACATTATTACAATAGTCCTTTGCTTTTTTATGTTAGGGAAGTTTGCAAGGAAATTCTTAAACAATTCAAATTTTAAAACAAAAATTTATTAATTTTGGTTGCCATCCCATTTCATTTTGTATTCAATTAAGTCATTGTGAATTGAATTTATATCTTGAGGAGTTTTTCCTCCAAGGTCGCAATGATATACAAAGACATTCTTTAATGTTTCGATGCTTTTAAATTCATCTTCAAAAGACAATTTCTGCTTTTTCCCATCATCCCAGGCAAAGTATTCTCAATCAAACTTCAATTGTACACATTTTAGAGGTAATTAAACTCGCATTGTCATTAAAAGAATAGATTGTTGTAAAATATTTCTTATCATTTTCATCCAGTATGACTGATAAGCGTGTGGGAGAACATAACTGTCCTTTTTTATTAAACCAAGCTCAAAAAGGAAGGATTGAGACATTGGAACTATCTAATAACCAAGATGATATAAAGACACTGAAATGAATAGGGTGCAAGTAAAAGGACGAACTCATGAGAAAAAGCATACTAAAGAAGTTTCACTGTATATTTTGTATTAATGATGATTAGAAAGCACGATTTTAACTATAGACAAAAAGAACAGCATATACTTAAATAAGTTTTAAATAAAATCAACACAACTTTATAATATAAGGGATAAATAAACACTTTAATTGAAACTATAACAATTTGATAGAAAATAAGAACAAAGGAGTACAAGTTTAAATTTCATACATTACCTTCAGCTTAGAATCTGAACTATTTTTTCACAGGAAATATGTTATACTAATTATCGATGTTTTATTTAAACTGTCCTTCTAAGTATTTTACAAGCAGACATTTAAAGTGGTAAAAAAGCATAAAACAATGCATGGGAACATGATGTATTGAGATTTTTACATGAGACATAATTAACACTTTCTCAATAAGCAGTGAAAGCAATTTCAATGAAAAGTTCCATTTTTCAATAAACTATCACTCTACCCATATTTCAACTTTATTAGTGTTTGTAATATTTGAGGGTTGAATATTGCTTTTGAACAACAACATATGAACAGCAAAAACTTAGTAACCACTCAATTTACCATACACAAACACACAAAATCTTCTTTTTGTTCAAAATACAATAAGCCAGTGTTACACATGCTTTTACAACATAAAAATCCTCAAGTACATGAATTATTAAATGGTTACAACAGTATTTTTGACAGATTAGATTAGTGCAACATTTTTATAATCATTTCAACAATCAATCTTACAAAATATTTTTCATAAAAGGTGGCTTACTTTATAATCTAGAGATGCATTATTATTTCAGTAAACTGTATTAAAATAAAGTCCAGTTCTTAAAATGAAAAATGCCCCACAGAGGAATTTCAAGAGTTAATGAATTAACATGAAATGACTGAATATGTGGAACGGATTTTGCAATGATAATCTATAAATAAAGAATATTTATATTACCTAAATTAAGTAAATCGGGTGTTCCAGGCACTTGTTGCACAGTGGACTTAACAGGTTCTTGGGGAGCAGGTTTTGCTGAAGGACTAACTGGTCCAATACTATGAGGTCTAGGCAAAGCAGCTGGAAGTTGTGTCAAGACCTACAAATTATATTAAAAAAAAATCTGAATACTGTTAAGAAATGAATAGTTACATTTATTTTAGAATATTATCATCCAATATTTTCTCAATATATGTTAGATTTTAAAGAACAATACTGTAAATTTTGTGAAATATTTATGAAATCACTTTTCTTTAAAAGTTGTTTATCTCCAATAATATTATGACTAAATGTTCTACAATCCAGGAGTTAAAAATCAGTAATCCGAGTATAATGATATGAATTCCAAGAGATAACCATTATGCTAGGTCAAGATTCTGTTGAGTCTTTTGTTAAGACAATATCTTAGTATATTAGATCTACATAGAATTTACTAAAACCAACAGAGAACATTAAACATGATGCAAATCAATTGGATTTATAGGCAATATTTTACAGTGACATAAGAGAGTAAAAATTAAAAATGAAGTTACAGAAGGTTAGGACAAAAATACAGCTTTGTGGATTGTACTTAATACTTGGAGACAAAATAAAGTCTCTTGGTTACATTTAACTGAAATACAGAGATGTAAAAAACTTCAAAATATATAGAACTTTACTATTTCATCCAATTTCATATATTCAAACTAAAATTAGCAAGTTCAAAATTATTGTACTTCATGTATGATGATATCAGAAATAGAAGCAGAAAAAAGTGCAATCAAAAAGTCTGAATTTGAGATTTGAAATTTTGCATATTTAAAGTTATATAATCATATTTTCCAAACTTTCAGATGTTTCTCAATAACGATTTTATAATTTTGAAAATACATTATAATTTAAAGCACCATCATTTTACATATTTAATTTCCAGAGGAGGAAAATCTGTATAACAATAAAAAAAAGTTATAAATACAAAGATAATTAAATATTTTCCCACACAAGTAAATAATAAATTAAATGGCAAAAAATACGGAATATATTACTTAAAAGTATTTAATAATCCAACCATGCCATATTTTGCCCTCAGATGTCAACAGATTTTATATTAATTCAGTTCAGAAAAACTAGTTTTTTTTTTACAATACTTACTATTACATTATGTTGAAAATACAGTGGTCACCTCAGTTCCAAGGTTGCTTTAAAGGGGTTTCATGTTTAAAACAATAGAATACATATTTAAGCCAGCCCTAATTTGTTATTTCTCATAAAGCAAATTCTATGAAGCATCTAAAGAAAAAGTACTTGATTTGAAAATTTCTATTTTTTTTTTTTTTTCAAAAAATGATACAATTTATGTTTACTCAGATCTTTCAGAAGAACTTTTTAAATTTTTTTTAATTAGAAAAATAATTCCTTAATCGTTTCCTTGATAATTGCTTGGGTATGAACAATAATTTGTAATTTTCCTAGAGTCTGATGAGCTGCAAGTCTCAGCACCTGAAAAGCACGAACGAATTATTGAATGCCGAAACCGTTAGAAGTTGAAGTTAACTTTTTTCTTCACATTCGGGAAGGAATGATTAATTTTGATCGGAGTTCTGGTGTTGTTTTTTCAATGTATGAATGTTTTGTTCTTTCCTCCCTTTTCTCTTATAAAAGGTCCAAGGTCAGGGAGACAAAAGAAATGTATTTTATTGAAGTTGAGTAGGCAACCAACCTGTCATTCAAAGGGGTTTGATGGGCCATTTCCTAGAGGTTATTTTAATATTTGTGGGCCAAAAATCCCTGCCAAACAAAACTGATCATTGAGAGGTGTGGCCGCTTTGAGAAGTTTTACTGCAGAAAAACTTTTTCTTACACATTTTTATTGATAAATATAAAGGTGCAATATGATTAAATATAATATATGAGACACTGAAAATCCAAGTAGACCAGTCTACAATTTTTGATGAACTGAGACAGGCATATTTTATTATGACAAAGTGAACCATTAGACAAGCGCTGCTATCTAGTACAGGGCAATTAAAATCATTTAAATTTATTCTGGTTTTGAAAGAAAATAATGTTTTTCTATTTCAAAATGATGTTTAGATCAGTTTAATGAAAATTGTGGATTGGTCCACTCTGATTATGAATGCCTCATTTATCCCATTCAAATTATGAACAAAAATTCTGATCTAATACCAATATTAATTCTGAAGTGTAACACTGCATCTCAACAACAAGGCCATCAATGTAGAGAATTTACACAATATACTATAATTGATACAGAAATGTGAAAATTTCTGAGAGCAAAGATTAAAAAAGGAGAAACATAACTAAAAAATGCATCAGATTTCTCTGTGATGTTTTTTTTTTAAATGTTCAAAACTTACAGGTATTTCAATTCCTGCAGCAGGTTTACTAGTTTTTTTCTTTTTTTCCCGTTCTTTTCTTTTCTCTTCTTCAACATCAAACTAAAAATAAATTCAAAGAAATTGAGATATAACAACTTTTCTTAAATAATAATACAACAATTTTTCTTAAATAATACTAAACATAATATTTCCTGCTTTCAAAATTATAATGTGTTCTTTCAATAGTTTTGCCCCTCTTATAATAAATACCAGACAAGGCTTTGCAAAGCATAGCTAACAGCAGACTGGATCCTCTTTTACATTAATATAAATGTACAGATAAGAATACAGTAAACTCTCTCTAATCCGACACTCTCACTAGTACGACACACCTGTTGGAACATGTTACTTGGTGACGAGTCATTCTTTCCTGTTCAAACTTGAAACTTTCCCTCCTTTCAGTACAAGATTTTTCTTTTGACCCTCTATAGTTCAGACACTCTCAATAATCCGACAGGTGTCCGGTCCATATGTGTCAGATTAGAGGGAGTCTACTGTACATGAATGAGAAAAGAATTACATGACTACATAACAATACGAAATTTTCATTTTATTGATCTATTTAAAACACCAAAAATGGACATAAAAGAAAGTTTCCAAACTTCGACTTCCAAGTACCAAACAAAGCTGAAAGAATTTTAGGAGTATTCTTGATGGCACATTAGATTTTAGTCAGCAATAAGATGGTCAATTTCGACATATCTATACTTATAAAAGGCAATGTTTGTGTGCGTGCGTGTGTTTGTCTGCGATGTCCAGATGAATCTATCGCACTTACAGCCATGAAATTTGGCACACAGGTAGTCGTAATCGTGACAGAATGCACCTCGAAGCCGAAATTTTAATCTAGAATTTTTTTAATTTAATGTTTTGTGTTGTTTTGGTTGATTTTTCGCACTAATTTCTCAATAGAATGGTTTCGAATAATTGTACGACAAAAATAGAGAGACCATCGGAAAGAGCACGCGATTTCCGTTCTAATGCAGTTAGTTTTGAATTTCTAACGTAATTTACTGAATTTTGAAAAATAGTCACTTTTATGGTAATTTTTAATAAAGATTTCTTTAAATTATCGCATCTGACGTTCTAACATCTCTAAAATTTTCATTTTTCTTTCAGCCTACAAATGGAACGTTTATGTCGGATTTAAAACAAGAACTATTAAAATATCTTTTTTTGTTTTTTAAAAGTTAATTTTTCCCTGATCGGTTCAAACAGTTTTTTCGTAGCGAGATTTAACAGCGAAAGCTTCTCCGGACCATCCCACAATGCATTGTTGCAACGTGACCTTCTTCGCGGAAGGTGACATCATTCGCAAAGAAAAATAAGCGGGAATATCAATAATGTGTATTTTTTGTTTTCAAAACTTTTTCGTGCCATTGTGGGCACTTTTTTGAAGTCCTGATTCCACGGGCAACGCCGTGCGCGTACTGCTAGTTTTTAATATCATAAATGAATTTTAATAAAATCATATAGTGATAAATTATACTATAAACCATGTAATTTATCTTGAAAGAGGATCTTGTGGCAGTATAATATTCACAAACTTATAATAAACAACTGACCATTAAAACTTAAATTTACAACAAAAAACACCATAAATAAACCATGTAGAGGATCTTGTGGCAATATTCACAAACTTGTAATAAACAACTGACCATTAAAACTAAAATTTACAACAAAAAAAAACACCCTATACTTACGGCTGGTTTTGGCGGAGGGGGTGGTACCCATTCTTTTGCAATATATTTTTTCTGTTCATATTTAGCTCTAATAAAAGCTTCCAAAGACCTAAATCTAGCTAAGGTTTTTAACATTACATCAATAAATCAATACAAAACAAATACATGGTCATTACAAAATAACCATTGGGTTTTGAAATGATATAACTCTAAAAATATTACATTCTTTAATGTTACTCAGGGGAAGAAAAAGCAGGTATTAAATTTTTATTTCCACACTTGCACTTTTCCTTATGAGCCACCAGGTACAGCACAAATTCAATCGTTTATTAAGAAGTAGCAGGAAAAGAGATTTATTTCATGAAGAGATACAGGATTGGTTGATGTGCCAATGACTTTTTGAGGTAGCCCTTAAGGTCTTCAGATCTTATAGTTTGCAATTTTTCCTTTGGGGTTACATTAAAGCAGTTCCACCATTGCCAGCTAGGCTGAATCAGCTTCACAATCATATTACCAAAGCTTTATGTACATAGACAATGGTATGCTCCAATGTCTCGGGAGAGAATCTGATCATTGTATACATGCACAGATTCCAACAGTTTCCTCTGCGGAGAGCAATGGAGAGGAATTAAAAAAATTGAAACAAACATTCAAATGAAATCTATTCATTCCCTTTCAACTGTGCAAATTTCAAGATTCTGCTATTTTTAGTTTCAATGCTATGATTTTTGTCTCACTAGAAAATGAAACCGGACCACTGCGAGAGTGTCTAGAAGCATTAGTTACTGAAGTACCATCTCAGATGAATGAGCACCAGAGCCTGAAGAGACTACAGATTCTATTTTGTAATGACTTGAAAAGGGAGAAAGCACTTTCCTGTTTCTCAGCTAAAAATCTCTCTTAAGAAGGGATCTTCAGTTTTCTTTACTGTAATCTAAAGGATAAATTCTATAATATCTAATCATTCAACTATTATACAACATACATATTGAACAGGGTATCCCAAAAGGTTGTTTACAAATTTTAAGTGCATGTGAGGTACACAGAAATAAGCCATTTTTACAATAGAGAATATAGTGTCATAAACACATATGACAGTAAAAGGATACGAGTCTGTCTGTGGCCTTCTGAAACTTTCTGGCAAATTGGCTTCATAGACAGCACGGGCTTGGCTATTCCCCATTTGTTGGAGGTACTGAAAATACACATTTTAGAGGCCCTTATTAATTTGAACATGAATTATGGAAGGCAGGGAAATGATACAAGAAGACCCCACCAGATATTCATCTGGAATAAGTTATTTTAAAATATACTTTAATACCACAGATTCTTCTTTGTTACTTTATGATTAACATTGCAACAGGTCTTTACAAAATTTATAATTATGTTAAGATAATGTATTCATTAAAAAAGAGTTGCCAAGTGCTACAATCACAGAAATATTGATAACACCCTTTGAAACTGTCAATTATACCCTCTTCAAAAATAGAAATTCTACAAGATTTGTTTACAAACACATAACTACTATCACTTGTACTGACAAATGATTTTTTTTGTCACATAATAAACAACTTGACAAGTTTTTGAATACTGAAAAAAGCAAATAAAATACGGTTAACTATAATTTTTAGTTGACTTTGAATAATATAAAAGATAATTCAAAAATTATTTCTACTAAATTACAGGATTTCAAATTATTGAAATAAATAAATTGCATTACTTTTGGCTTGAAATTTTACATATGTCTTTCCATTGCGAGAAAGTAGAAAGTCAACTAAAGGATACATTTAAAAACAAAAGTAAGCCAACAAGAAAATCAGTTTTAAATATATTTTAGAGATGCAAGCAGACTGCATAATCTTGTTTAAAAAAATCTGAGTAAAATTAAATCACTATAAAATATAACCATTTAGAAAAACTAACTTGTTGGCATAATATAGTCTATTACTAGCTCTACAAGAGAAACATTTCTTCATACTAGTGTTTTGAAGTATTTCTTCCAACAGTGAATAATTCAGTGTTTGAAGAAAAAAAGTTTTTTCTTTAACCCAAAAGTAAATGCAAGTTACTTACAGCAATGTTCAAAAATTGCTACAAATTTTAAGCTTGAATAATGCTGGGGACAATTGTAAAACTCACGACTTTCAGAAATGAACAAAAACTTATATATTATAAAAGACTAAGAACTTACAGCCACTTGCTCTGGAGTCCATGTGTCCAAGTTCACAGATTTAACTTTAGATATGTGAACACCTAAATTTCTGTGAATACCGGCACATCTTATGCAGAGGAAAATGCCAAGATTCCATGAAGCCCATCTGGGACCTAAATTTATATTTGAAAAGTAGAAGTTATTTATTCCAAAAACTTTCAAATGCAAAAGAAATCAGGAAGAAAAATTAAAGGAAGCATAATGCGTTTCTTCTCACTACATAAAAAAAAGGGAAGAGGCAAAGCATGAACATTAGGGTGGGCTGAAAAAACCTTTTTTTAGAAATCGATTTTGGCATAGTGCGGAAAAATTGTGCAATAGATCTGTTAAAATCCTCCAAAAATTTCATCAATTTTGTTTAATATTTAGCTGCACCCCTTTGACAATGAAAAGCAGAAAAAAAAGAGAAAAATTGTTTTTTGTGAAAAAATATATTTTGAAAAAAATTCCAAATTTTTACTGGCATACAATGAAAATGTTACATAATGGGTCAGTTTGAACCCACAAAAAATTTTATCAGTTTCTCTCAATATTTAACCGCGCCCCTCTGGCATGAAAAATTGGAGAAAAATGGGGGGAGGGGGAGGAAATCGGATTTTCTAAAAAACTGTACTATGAAAATTATTTTTCGAAATTAGTATTGACATTAAATGATTAATTAAATAGTACTAAATAATAATTCTATAATTATTAGGTAATTTAACTTTTTATTCAATTTTTTTTACAAAATTAATACCAGCATATTTTTCCTTGAATTACACGCAGACAGAATACAGATTACAACAAAAAACTACAAATTTGAAATGTATATAATAATACCTCATGCATATAGAATATTAGGTGTTAGAATAATATTGTCCCTTGTTGTCAAATGTTGGAAGTTCTTTCCTTGCTTGAAGTTTGGCACGAATATATCCATCTCTTATAGTCTCACCACAAACTTTCATTGCAGCTTCAGATATTAGTTTAACACATCATTCAACAGATTGCATGTGGCATAGAAACTCCTCAAAAGTTAGTACTGGAAACTGTTCTTTGCACATTTCTTTCAAGTCTTCGTCCCTTATATGCATTGTAAGAGGCGGCTCTATTACAACACAGTTTGACCAATAAATTAAATCAATATAATCGGCTGCTTCAAAATTGAGTTTAGGAAACTTGAACAAACGCAAACCACCCGAGTTTGTCTTCTTTTCTCTGGCGCCGAGAATACGCCTAACTGCTAATTCCCAGATGTGGTTTCTAGAATCATGTAGCATTATTTGAGAATACTTTGTAAATAATTTGCTTAACATTGTCTGGAAGCTGCCTTCCAAGGGAAATCATTTTCCAGAAATGTTAGGCACCTTACTGGCAATTCGATTTCATTTTTATCTCAAACCACATTGGAGCATAAACCAGCATTACATACTTCACGAGTATTACGAGATTCTGTGATGGACATGGAGTGCTAATGTGTAACCGTAACAAACAGTTTGCGGGGGGTCAGCCATCGTCCACGATTAAGTTCATCTGGGCTATTGTCAGTCACGATAGATGAGCAACTACCATCTTTTATGGCAAGACAGATGCAATGCAAATATTGTTGGTCAGTACTTAATTTTTTGATATCTTTCAGATCCAAAGGCTGAAGAGTACAGTCAATTTGATCAAATTTGACAACTGGATTTTTTCACATTCTTTTAAAAGCAATCCAATACGTCCAGAATATCAATATGGTCCCTTTGTGCAGCCGTCCATTTCCACAATGAGGTGCCTTAGTGGCAACTCATTAGTATGTAGCATAGATATATTCCATTGTAATGGTCTTCCAATGTATGTATCAAGCAAACGTATTACTCTTCCTTTCCATCGCGTATTAACATTTGTTCCGTCACATCCGATAACCGATAGGTTCTGCAAACTCATACATTTTTGTAAATTAGATACCTTGGGCTATTTCTTTTGCACTTTCACCAGCAGTTAATGATATAGGACATGTATACTTGCAACTCTGGTCCTCTACATGCGCTTCTGATGTTAAGGATAGGTTACATTTGCGTGCGTACAAATTTTTTTTATTTTCAAAATATATTTTTTTGGGAAAAAAATAGATTTTCATCTTTTTCAATTTTTTAATACCAAAGGGGCGTGGCTAAATATGAAACGAAATTGATGAAATTTTTGGAGGGTTTTAACAGATCTATTGCACAACTTTTCCGCATTATGCCAAAATTGATTTCTAAAAAAAGGTTTTTTTCGGCCCACCCTAATGAACATCCAACACACAATCACAATTGCTCCTGTAAAGATATTGCATAATAACATAAACCTTTGTGCTTTGTATCTACTAAGAATTTTATTACAAAGGTAAATTTCAGTCCTTTTCTAAAAATTATGTGCTCTAATCAAAATAAGAATATCTGGTAGACATTTAAAAGACTGACACATTTGTAAATAGGAAGATGGTTATTTCTAGTTCTCTCCATTCAAGCTTCATGCAATTCCTATTGGATTAAAGCAGTTAATGAAGATCATTCTGATCAATTAACAAACTTCTTCCTCTCACCATACTTATTAAAAAAAAAAAGTAAACTTGTTACAGTGTGCCAAATATGTACATTTGTTTATTCTTTCCAAATAAATTAAGATAATTTACGGTTTTAAACCTACTGATGCACAGAATTTTTTTTTTTCACATACAGATAATTTATTCACGAGAGTACACATTTATTTACAAAAATAAACTCAGAACCATCTGAACCGACCAGCAGAAATTAATGCAACAACTTGAAGAATTTTATTCTCAGTATCAATTATAAAAGCTAATTCAGAAACAAACTGATTACGGAAAAAAGTTAAAAACACCCAAACCATTTCTTATTCCATTTTTGGTAATAAATTAGGGGAAGAAACTATGGTTGACTGGATGTAAAAAGCAAAACTGGAATAATTGGGCACTATTTATTCTCCCCATTTGGATTCAACAATACTATTACTATTGAACTGAGTTTGGGGCCGTTAAAAGAATCCTTAAAAAAGCTCTATGAGAGACTTAATTTTCGAACTGTCGTTGAAACAGGATTTGTTGTCATCCTTGCCATTTTCCCAACTTTTTATTCCCTTAAATAACGAAGTATATAAAATGTTTATTCGATTTAAAAGCAGCATTTGATGAGAGAGAAGCGATAATTGCACATCACAATATGAAAGAATTACAATAAATTTCTACACATTCAGAATAACGTTGACAATTCAGACGGAAAGCGTCAGTTTGACTTCATCCGAATAAACGCCTTATTCAGATATTTGAATACTACAATGAACTGTCTACTGTTTAGTAACATTTTTTCACCGAATTTTCTTATCTTAAGATGAAAGAATTTCTTAAAAATTCAAAGCAAAAGAAAAACAGTAGAAGGAATTGCCAACTTTGATTACAATACTGAATTTTAAACATAAGCATTAATGAGGTGTTACATACAAAATACTCATACATAACTCGACTTATTATCACAACAGTTAAATGTATATCTATTACAGAAAGAGAAAGTTAGAGAGTGGTTTCATAAGTAATTCGTTATACAACTTTCCCATCGTAACTGATTGGGTAATCAAGATTATGAAAGCATTACTACTAAAGCTACCAATTACTAATAATTACAACTAAAGATACCATTACTACCAATAAATTTTTTACTCAAACTACACTTATTAGACATGGGGGAGGGAAACTCATAAAAGTAATTGAAAATAAAAACTTTTTTATACTATGAATATTAACACTGAAAATGCTAATGGCATTTAATAATCCCTATATACAGGGTGTCCCCAAAAAGTGGAACAAACATTTATTTCCTTAAATATTGCACCTAGATATATACTTCCAATTACAAAGTTTCATCAAATAAGGTAGGAAATTGCTTGAATACAATTTGGCTTCTGTGGATGTTGAATATAAAAAGTTTAAAAAATTAAATTTTTATACGTTTCCCATAGAGCAAAAGTGTCAATGAGTGAAATGTTTCTCTTACCCTCATCTATGTATAAACTAAGTTTCACGATTCTATCTGCAAAACTTCAAGCTATGTTAATTTTTAAATTTCAAGGGGCTGCTCACAAATTTATATGAAGATGTTTATTGTAGAAATGCAAATTTATTCAACATAGAAAAATAGTGAAATGCAAATATCTGTCAAGTAGTAACATCATCCAATCATCATGGATTGAAAAAAAATTGCCAATGACGCATACTTTTACTCAGTTTCATTGGCAGATAGTTGCAACTATCGTCTTAATAAAGAATAGAAGGCCAACTTGAGAAAATGAAAATTTATGGTACAATAGGAAAATAGCATAATATTGAACAAGAATACTGAATTATTTGCTCTTAATATTATTAAGCTGCGACAGTGGCGACTTGTCCTTTAGGTCTGCAGAGTAGCAGAACTCACTAAAATTTTAAAAACTTGTATTTTCGTCTTTATTCTTATTTGCTTACTTCTCCATCCGAGAGTTCGATTATCAACGAAAAAAGAAAAAAAACGAGAAAAGCCAGAAAATGAATGAAAAAGTAAGACACAGGATGGGGCTGCACACCAAATAGTTTTGGAAACCACTAAAATTCGCTCAATACATAATGGACAAAGACGAATTGCTATTTTTTTTGTCTTAGAACTTCGCCAGAACTGGATTTTCGGATGCTCTTGTTTTGCGCTAGGCCAACTCAAGTTCTCTCCCCCCCCTTTGCACTCTTGATTTTTTTTTCATTGGCTGATTTTAGGTTTCAGATTCACTTTCATGTTACCTCAACGGGAACCTGGCGGGTTACTAAATATTCGATTTCTGTTGTTAAAAGTCATTCGCTGAAATAAAAGGACTATTTGAATGCAAGGCTATTTTTGAAAAAATTGTATTCGAGTAATATTTTTTATAGCAATGCTTGTTTCTGGGAAGATGAGCCTCACTGCTGATATGTCACCGCGGATATTTTTTGAAGGTTGACAAGATTAACTATTTTTGTAAATACTTCAATTAATGTATTATTTGACTACAAGAAGATTTGCGCCCGTCTAAGAAAAGACTTTTAGCTTGCCAATAATATCTCAGATTTGATTGTCATAGATTTACTAACGAAAGTTGAAGAAAATCTCAAGTAGATTGCTAGAATGCTTAAGAAATAAAAAAAGCATGAAAAACAGAACTAATGAGTCAACTGACAGTGCTATGTTTCAACTTGACTTTCACAAAAATAAAGAGTCTGATTTACAATAGCCTGACTTTATTACTGATGGATACGTTCACGGTATTCTGAAAAAAAAAAGAAAGGCGTTTTTGCCTTTCTTCTCGAGATTCTCCTTCTCTTCTTCTACGATGGTATCCATTATCTGCAACACACATCCTGTTTAATGTATCTTGGCTTTGTCTCGCCCTCTATTGTGCAAATCTCTCTCTTGCTAACCTTCGTTTCCTTGCAGTGGGATCTTCACTCTCCATTTTGTTTACCAACAATACTTCCCCCTTCGAAAACCGCGGCGAATTCTAAGAAATCTTTGTTTCCCTCCTCCGGTCCGACTTCTAAGAAAAGAAGTCTTCCCTTCTGGGCGAGCCACTTTCGGTACGTAGCTCCACCCACTTTCCTGAGCGTTAGCGACTTCGGACGATGATTATATTATAGATTTTTTAGATTTAACAAGAATTAAATACATTGTAATTTCCTGATGCCGCCCTTTAAATAATTTTTTTAAATATGTATATTATCCCTAAAATGTACGTAGAAAGATTGCATCAAAGAGCAGCGAGAGGTATGGAAAAGTGGTCTAAGTCAACAACTTTGTCTTTTTATATATCTGTAAGTTTTACAGAAAGAGGCATGCACCTTTGTATGTGGATAGATGAATGCAAAAGAAACATTTCACTAATTGACATTTTTACTCTACGGGGGGCGTATAAAAATTTAATATTTGTAACTTTTTATTATCAATCCCCTTGGATATCAAAGTATTTTGATACAAATTCTTACCTTATTTGATGAAACTTTGTAATTGGACAGGGTTCCCACTCTTACTGAAGAAAAAAATTCAAGGACCATAAAATTACATATTGTAGAAATTGTACATAACTGAATTTTTCACTTGAAAAATTGTAAAACGTGTCCATACACTTGATATTTCAGTTGTTCTGATTTTACAGGAATCAAACTACAAATTAAAATAATATAAATAATAATAATAATAAGTTATAAAAAAATTTCAAAAAAACGACCATGATTTTTTAAAATATTTGATGTCAATAGGACAAGAGAAAGTGTAGAAGCAATAATGAATAACAATAGAATCTTAACTGAAAATTTGAAATATATTGAGATAAAATCAAAAATCGTATCTAATTTATCTTGAATATCCATAAGTCAATCTCAATTGAACACTCAAGAAATTCACAATTAATATCTATTTTATGCTTTTTGGAACAATCTTGAATAAATCTTTATATTATAGCTTTTAAGATCAAGCCTTGCCATTTTAGTAATTCAATCACAATGTAACAATGATTCAAACAGAATAAAAACTAAATTTTTAAATCAAAATTAATTTTATTTTTGACCTTCTAAAGAGACAATCAAAAGTAGCTATCAATACATGATTGCTTAAAATTTTAAACAGTTGAAATAAATAAAAATAAGTCACTTATATTTAACCCCCACCTAGATATAAGTTTCAAGTCTAAGCAGCGAAATTAACTCTCCATACTGAAAGGTCCGAAGCATAATGTACAACCAACCTACAGTTCGAGAACGTCCCACTCTCTCTGTAAAATTTCCACCTTGGGGGAAAGGGATATTTCCTAGAACTGTTAGGGAAAGTCCGAACATAAATTCGCCGTAATCCTCAAACTGGCCATTAGCATTTCAACCCCGAACCAATTTCTTTCAAATAAAACCCCTTAACAAGGTGCGTAGTGGGAAATTGCTGCAAAAATTAAGCACTTAAGGATTTTTTAAGCACCTTTGTACATGCATGCACATAGACCCACGTATTTTCTAAACATATGATTTTTGTTTTATAATAATGCATAGTTCTTATTGAATTTTTTTTAAATATGTATTTTTGAAATTTTAATATTTATTTCTGGATTTGCACAATGCCTTCTATTGTAAAATAAAGGATGTCTTTTTGATTTGACAAAAAATAAAAATGATAATGCAAATTGTCATTACCAAAAATTAAGTCAGCTTTTATAACATTAACAAGATAAATTTATGTCCTTTTTCAACATTTCTTAAAATTAACAAATTACCAGTTAATTTGGC
>BGPR01023633.1:0-24052 GCA_013235015.1 Araneus ventricosus | reverse complement strand
GCCAATTTCATTTTATTTCTCACAATAGCTTCTAATCAATTTTTGCGAATAGAAACTTCTATGAAGGGTGTGGAGCATGATGACAACAAAAGAGACTACAATGTGCGGAGGACATTTCACCGAAGTTGTGGGAGAAGTTGATTTAACATCACTTTTAACAGAATAGTCGGATGTTTACTAACCTTGGTGCTCCAATGAAGCTATTGTTTTTACTTCCTATTAAATATTCAGAAGTTCATTTAAACGTAGTGATCAATTAAATATTTCCGGAATAATCGAAGACAGTAGAATGAAATCTTTTATTTCAGATATAAAACATATTTTATGTCTCAGCGAAAAACATTTATTGCTCCTAAATAAACTATTTTATCTCAATGAATGCAGTAAAGGTTAAGCAATATAATAGGAAATGATAAATTGTTGGTTCAGTAGAAATTGTACCTGTCTGAATACTGCTAAATTTATGATTTATAAGAGATGACTAAAATTAAATCCTTGCTGCTTGAGTCAGGGAGTGGCTTTCAAATTAACCCTAACAGTGATAAAAGTATCATTCTTATAAAATTACTCTCCAGCTATGAATCTTGCGATTAAAGAAGGTTGGAAATTTGTCCATTTTATACTGTATCCCGCAATTTCGAAGGATTAATGAGTTTACCGGCTGCTATTATAGCACTGAATTGCCCCATAGTGTTATAACTTTCTATATAAATAACAATTCGCTTCTTTGTAAATTATTTCGACCAATTAGCAAATTTTGCATATAAATTGTGAATTATAAAATACATTAGTAAGAGGACTAACTTCAAGGATATCAGAATTGCGAAATATATAAGAAAGTTTATTTCACCTATTGATGAAACGATTTGATTTTGCATTAGTTTTTGATATTAATTTTAAAGGTTTATAAAACACTTATCACATATCAATATAAAACACTAAAATAAAAACTAAGTAATCAATTCTTATTGATAAAATTCATAAAGCAATATAATCAAGTTTATATTCCTGTTATTGGTTTTAAAAATATATAAAACGCCAATCACATATCGATATTAAACATTGAAATGAAAGCTAAATCTATTGATAAAAGCATTTCATGAAGTGCATATTTTTGTTATTAGTTTTAAAAGTATATAAAGCACCAATTACACGCTAATACTAAGTACTGAAATCGAGCGTCGAGATAGTGACCGAATGCCAATTTAGCTACTAAAGAATGATAAGTTGATGTCACTAATTTACAAGAAAGGTGGTTGTGCATGTGTTACTATGCGAGAAATATGATGTCTATTAATAATCTCTTCAGTATGAGTTTAGTTTATATAAATAAGTGTAACGTCCTATTCTGAAGCAATGCGAGGGCTATTTCGTGCGGATATCGCAGTTTTCAACCTAGGTGAATTCAGCTCAGTTTAGTTATATTAACGCCCCGTTTTGAAGCAACACGAGGGCAATTTTGGGACGGACTTCGTTATTTTGAACCTCAGCCAGATGCCGAAGGCGACACCTGAGCTGGCACTCACTCTCAAAACTTCCACACCACACCAGCGGGAAGACGTTCGGCCCCCTGCTTAACATTTAACGTGCAACACAACCTTGCTGAAATCAATGTGGTAATATTCCTATTCAGAAATTCCCACCGCAAATTATTTAGATAGAAATCATAAAATTCTATTCAGTGGTATTCAGTTTCCTGAATATCTTCAAACATTGATGTTAACGCAATAGTTCAAAATATAGTTTCATGATCCTGAGTCGCAAATGATAATTATATTACTTCCTGTAAGGAAATAAAAAGGTTTCGTCTGAGAATATTTTTCATATAGTGAGTCATAAAAATAATAAGTTTAACAAAAAAATGTTTTGTGCAATGAAATGATATTAAAATTCAAGAAAGCATAATTAAATTGTAAACAAAGGATATAATAGAGCATTTAACGAAAGAAATCCTTATAATAATTAAACAAAAAGGTTTTTTCTTTATTAAAATACAATTTGAGTATTTGAAATCTTCTGAATTTTGGAAAAGAATCAACTTTTCCAGAAATAAAACGTTAAATTTGCTGAAAGAATTCGTCTAAACGCTGAAACAGTCACAAGCATTTTTAATGCATTATTAATCGCTTCAAACGTCAAATTAAATGCCAGTTAGGATCGGGATTGATGAGTATACACTTTCGAAAATGATAAATAACATATTTAGAAAATCATAAAGCTCAGAAAAATAGCAAATATTTTTGTAACAGCTTTATGCCGATGACATGGTCCAGAATTTCTTTTTGAAACACTAATTTAATTCGCATGTAACAGATTATTAATAATATCCCCCCAAAAAGACTCCTTTATGGTCATTAATTTCTACACAGTTTTAAAGTATTACTTATCTTCTTCTTGATTTCATTTTCCGATACGTTATTTCATTTTTCTCTATTAATTTAATGTCCTCCATTAATCAAAGCTAATTTAACCCACTTCTCAAATTTTTATGAGGATTCGCCTTATTATACACTTAACATTACATTAACCATTTCCTGTTGCGATATAAAGCAAATAGGAACGCTTAAATTCAATTTCGTCAGAAATTCCAAGCAGCAACCCAGAATTCTATCATTTTTCAAAACGAAATAATAAAACCTCATCTTCAAGATCTTTATCATTCGATTAATCGTAGCGGTTTCCGGTTATGATTAGGCCTGTGTCCCATTCTTCTGTGGACATTCAAAAGTAACAATTTTTTCCGCATTAACATAGATCTCACCAATAATCTATCAAGAAACGGTTCCTTTAATTTTGAGGCCATGGACAGCGGTCGAAATCGTCCCTGTTAAAGCTCGTTGCCGCATCCTTCCGCTATGGTCAGCACTTGACCATAGGGACGATGGGAAAAAGCATTATTTCAAAGGCTATTGTGTAAATCCGTTTATGTCGTTTTGTTAGGGCTATTTATCTGCGGTTTTCCTAAGTGGTTTGTCGTGGTTCAAGAGCTTTGAGACAAAAGACCGTTTAAAATTTATGGGGATCAGTAGCTGTAATGGGTGTTAACGGACCCTATAGCTTTCTGCAATAGTTTATGCTTATGTTGTGAAATCAGCTCTAATTAGTAATTTTAGAGTGGATATATAGCTTTTCTCAAGAGCCTTTTGGATTGTTTTGGGTTTGTTTCTATAAAGTGAAAAAATAGAGTGAAATGGATTTCAAAATTTTATATTCAAATAAATCATTTTCCACATTACGCAAATGAAATAAAACAGCTTTACGTAAGTTACTGTGCAAAGAGTGGATATCCGCGTGCTCTAATTTCTCTCGGTGATTCAAAAATTAATATAATATCTCAGGAAACAGGGGCAACTTTTAACGAAAAATATCAGATAATCTATCTGGATTATTATGATTCAGATAGATATTCGAATTTACTTTGTATTTTTATGAGACGATTGGCAGGAAGTTTATATCAACAGGATGTTGTGAATAATATTAATATCATTTAATGATAATACTGATTACAACGTTTTATTATTTTTAAATTTATCAGCATCACTGTCATTGCATTTATAATAGTTTTTGTTCTTCATAAATTTATTTAAAAAAATTCTCTTTGTTTCTAGCATAGCTAAAAAGTTAGCGCAACGAAAATTTGGTGATTTTTTATGTCTTAGAAAATTGTATTATTTATTTTCCTTTGTCGTGAATCTCATTTTGAGAACTTATGTTTTATGCACCTTTATGCTAAAATTTAAATATCGCTTTGATGTATTTGTAGAAACCTAACTACAAAATACTAAACCAGTTCTCATATTATATAATTTGAACATTTTCATCAGGTAAACAAGTTGCTGAAATTGATGTCAAAAAGCTTATTTTTATGAAAAAGTATTAACATTCTATTGGAAAATGGGTTCAATTTGAATGTCTGACGGACATCGAACCACCTCGAAAAAGTATTAAGAGCTCGTCATTATTACATTCCTCATATTTTTATATCAGATGATCTTTTGGCAACAATAATTTTCGCATGTATCAAATATTCTAGTTGCATTTTCCCTTTTCATAAAATATCTTTTTTCGCAATCTATCCAACTCTTATCATCATCATTTTATTCAACTATTTCTACAATTATTATAATGAATTGATAATAAGATAAGTAGTATTAAACGGGAAAGTCACAACTTATACATCATTCAATCAATAAATACATATAACAAAGTTTGGGACTATAAATTTATTGGATTCTGCAAAGTAAAACAGTATAGAATTTTCATTGGATCAAGCAGAAAGATGTAGGCAGTTGTAATAAACTCCTAGATGCAGCATTCCTTGTATTTCATATTACCAAATTAGTATTTTTTTCAATAAAGATTACTAACAATTCAAGAAACTAAAAGCCCTACCCACAAATGTTGATAATTTCACATTTTCAATTGAAGTTTTATGAGTAATTAACTGAAACTGTAAATTATCTGAGTGTTGTTAAGGCAAACAAATAATCACTGAAGCGTTTTTCACTTCCTAAAAGTAAATCTTTTCACATTTTATAGGTCATTGTATCACCTAAATCTTGTTTTGTTTGAAAAAAGGATCCGAAAATCTTGTGCTCATCAATTATATTAAATAAAGTTTCATTGAATTGAAACTGAATAAATTCAAAACAAAAAATAAAAACTGGTCTTGAGAAAATATTATTGTCATTTACTTCTTTTCAGAATGCTATGAAAGTAGTCTTTTTTTTATGTCTAATTAACAATGGCGTTGAAATTTCATAATGCTTATTAACTCTTTAATCCCGAGGAGACCTTTTTTTCTAGCTCCTTTAGAACAGGAACTTTTTGGAAGGAAACGACATGAATTGGACTCTCCTAACATGGGTGACCATTTTCCCCACCACCCTACCACCTACTGTAACATTCCCTTAAGGCGCACTGAAATGGGCTGTGGTTGGTAAGGCTAACACTGTTCTTCATGAAAATCGGCCCCGACACCATTCCTGCAAATTCTTATGTAAAATGATCCCCTTAATCCGAATATTATCCCCATTTTGCCACATCATCCACCGTTCTCTCGAGACGCCCCCCCTCCCTATTTTTATCACTGTCCGGTAATTTTATGACCATGAATTTGATTTGGAGGGGGGAAATGATTAAGCAAGCACCAGATGACGGTACTATATTATAAATTACATTTATTATATTTTATATTATCTATTATTATTTATTATATATTATATTTTTATTTTTAAATTTAAGTATTAAAATAATTCTTTCCCCCCTCCAAATCAAATTCATGGCCATAAAATTACAGAACAGTGATAAGAATAAAGAGCGGCAACGTTGTAGAGTGAATCTTCCAAGCTTTCTTGTCAGGGCTTCGGGAACTCTCCCCCTCAACCGCTTTTAGCCAAAATTGTTGCTATATATTTTTATTATTTGGGGTGTTTGAGTGAAGAAAAGGGGTGGGAGCTGGAAGCTGGACTATGTAGAAAATAAGTGAAAAAATTGCGAAAGCAAAACCAGAGAACCCGGTCATTTTTATAGATTTTTTTTAAATTTAAGGGGACAAATCCCCCCCAAATCCCCCCCCCCTGCTAAAGATGTTCATATTTTAGAACTTTTCACCTCTGTAGTCCCTCAGAAGACATTTAACGGCTAAAATAATCGTCCCCCCCCTCCAAATCAAATTTATGGCCATTAAATTACCAAACAGTCTTACAAATGGGGGGGGGGGAGTCCTTAGAAAATGGTAGGTGATGGGGCAAAATGGGGGTCATATTTGGATTTAGGAGGTCATTTTACATAAGAATCAGAAGGAATGGTATCAGGGCTCGAAAGAATTTTTTTTTTTTTGCAGAGCAGTGTGATTGGACCCCCGACAGAATTTATATCCTAAGCTATCTCAGAACCTCACCTCCCCTCAAAAGAAACTAACCGCCTCAAACCGGGCCTCATCGCTGTTAAGAGTAAATTTTTAGACCGGCCCGGACCGACTCGCTCGGTAGGAGAGGGTTCATACACCGAATCATTTCAACAGTGGTGATTTTGAAATAAAAACTACTATTTCCTGTTAAATAATATGAATAAGTTTAAATGTTTCAAATAACGAAGGCAATGAATTTTGATGTTGTTTTAATTATCATTAATAAAATTATAAAACAACATAGAAACATAATCAAAGCGCCACTGCTTTGTTTTGTCACAATTTATAAAATATTTTAATCAAATCATTACACAGTAATTAAATATGGAGTAACATTCCCTGTAGTTAACAACTGGTTAACATTGGAAAGGTTGTTATCTGAAAATATAGCAGTGAAGATATTTGATGTGGATTGCATACATAAATTGGTAAAAGGTTACTTCATTTTAATTAAAACTACTAAATCAGAATTTGCTATTTAAGACTATTTAATCATGTCATCTCGAAATCGGCTTTCAGGTCTTTCGAAATGGTCGTTGTACAAACATGTTCCATTAGGAACGAGATGGTTAGTAACGGGTTACAATACTGGAGAATTATAATCTGTGACATTCGACATTTCGATGATTGTCACTTGTAAAATTCTATGAAATAAATCCAATGATTTTAGCTTTAACAAACTTTCAAGAATGATATTTTGAAGCAATTGATATTTCATGACAAATAATGGTGCAATTCAATAAAGTAATTATAACAATGCAAGCAGTTTAGAACTTAAGAGATCAAGATTTTACTGCATTAATTATAGCTTGTTTTCTCTTGCATTTTTAATCAAATTGTAATATTATCAAAGTATGAAAAATAAATTACTTTTATTCAAGAATGGAAGGTTAAAATTGTAACGTCCTTTAAAACCTTCAAACGTTTAAATTAAAGTCGTTTTGATTTAGGAAAAGTGTTCCTGGTAAATGTGTATCATATAACAATAATGAGACTTCTATTATTTTGAAATTATTTTGGTATTAACAAATAAAGAAGTGAAACGAATTTGGCAGAACTTCTTTATTAGCATTTATAGAGTAAGAAAACAAGATGAAATTCAGAATTATATTGATTTCTTTTGTTTTCGCCCTTTGAATCAGTGCCTCATTTTTTGTTTGTAAATTAAATTTCAGAGCTTTATAATGGCTTTTTACTATTGGTGAGCATCGTAAGCTAGTATTGTTTGTCAATGGCCATTATTAGCGACATATGATAAAGTAACATTTATGTAGAAAGAACTAAGGCGTGTATGCTAGATTGATAAATTAGAAGAATATTGGTTGAAATTCCCATTGTAATATCTGATTTTAGAAGAGGACGCAATGTGTCAAATGATTCGATAGTTTACAAAAATGCAAGAGTGACCAAATTTTCATCCCACAATGTTCGCACATTATTCTGCTTATGTTTCCAGATTAAAAATGAACAAAAACACTGTTATGCAAAGATAATAGATTAAACGTGTAATCCTCTTTAAACTTTTAAGAGAATATTACCTTAAAATTTATCTCTATAAATTTGACACAATTTTCTTCTAAAATTAAATCAAATTTTCATGTCAGTAAACCAAAACAAATAAATTCTCTATTCTAATTCTCTATTATGCAATAATAAAAGATCAAATTGTAATATTCTCTAAATCCTTCAAACAACTAAGACAGAAAGAGAAACATAAAAAACCGCATCTATGATTATCGTTCTGCTCGGTATTTAGAAAAACTTTCTCCGGCAAAAGTGTTCACTTTCTAATTCCTTCACAATGGCTGGTGCCGTCACTTTTGAAAAGACCCATCTTCATAATCAGATCGTCGCTCAGACCGACTTGGCCCCGTTTTCAACTAGGGAAATCGGTGTCTGTATGGTGGCAGGAAGCAACAGAAGAAAGAATCCGTTTCTAGGCGTTAAGATGTCGAATTGAAGAAACGCGTTCCTTCGGACAATGCATTTTTACCGGAGCCGTTCAAACATTACCAACTATGTAGGTCAAAAAACGGTTTGTGGGTTTTATTTTTTATGTGTGTTTGTGTCTCCCCACACTGTGGTGTGCGAACATCATCATCACACTCAGACGGTTGCCTTAATCCATTTTGTTCAACAGAATTCGTTTTGATAAAACGGAATGTCGAAACCTCCGCTATACAAATCTCAACTATTCCTGCTATCTGGTGTGGGATAGTAGTAATAATATCAAAGATGCGGGAGCCTGACTTTTCATTCAGGTCGACATCTTTGTTCTGTTTCCGTGAATATGTGAAACAATCAGTTATTATGAATCCGAAAAATGTTTTAATAATACTTTAAAAAATTGTTTCTAAATTAATTTGCTTTAATTGTGCATTGAGGTACTATAACATGGACTATATTTATGTGTTTATCAACACCCAAAATGATTCATATTTGCATCATTTCCGTTCTAAGCTTTTGAAAATCATGTTGACTTACTTAATAAGTAACCACTGAAAAACCTTGCTTATTATATTTCGTCTTAATTAATAGAATTGTTAAAAATATGTAAGTTTTAATAGAACCATTAATGTTGCATGCGTAACTGATTTTCTAAAAATTTATTTTAATTAAAATTTAATTTAATTTTTTATTGATTTTAATTAAAAATTAATTAAAATTTTTTATTGATTTTAATTAAAAATTAATTTAACTTTTTTATAGATTTTAATTAAAAATTAATTTAATTTTTTTATTGATTTTAATAAAAAATATTTTTTTAAATTATTTTCCACGTGGTTCTTCGTATACTGAGCTATATAGATTTGTCATCGTGTAGCTTATGAGTTAGCTTACACTCAAATTTATACATATTTGTCTCGTTTATATTCTTGGGATTTTTAAAAATAATTTAAATCGGCTTAGTTATAAAATAACAAAATATCCTGCTTATTATTTCTTTGCTTGAATCGTAAAATTTTTTAGTAAGAAATTTTAATGAAACAATTACCGTTATATACATGATTGATGTTAATTAAAATTAAATTTTTAATCATTTTTCTCTATGATACGTGTACTTAATTATTTAGATTTTCGCAGCTGAGTTTGAAAAATTAAGAGTTCTTCAACGTAAACACAATAAAATAATATGAAATGCTTTGGAAACAGCCAATTAAAATAATTAAAATTTTTAATTGACAGGTTCTCAGCATCTCATTCACTAACTCATCAAGCTTTAAAAAATTAGTGGGCATATATTATTAATGCAAACATCCAGTTATATTGAAATAGAAATTCTTTCACCAATAATACATATTTAATTATTTAGACATACTTACAATGACTCTTGCAGGTTTGAAACTTCATTTATCTGCCTAGAGCTAATAGATCTGAAAGGCGTATGAAAGTTTCACAACCTCTAGTACTTTAAAATTGAATCTGTATCATTAAAATATACCAGCCTTTTATACCATATCTAAAATTGAGACAGAATTTTATGATACTTCTTGGACAAATATTTTAATTTTAAAACCAGTTTCGACCAAACGATAATTTACCAGTTTCTTATACTGTGCTTTTAGTTCTGCCAATCTTATGACTCTAACTAACTAAACTAACTAGTAAAAGTAATCATTACATGGCTTTTGGATTCATTTCGACTTTCAGTTGCTTTTATTGGCATATTAAGAAACCAGTTTGTAATTCAAATTATACAAGGATTGCTATTTCTTCTATTATTTTGCAAATTACATGAAGAATTTTTATTATTTATGAAGTTCTGATGACTAACGCTTCATCTAAACTTCTGTTAATCAAATTGAAGAATTTTTTCCCTACAGACTCACTTTCAACTATTGTCTCGCATTGTGTTATTAACCAGTGGTTTACAATATGAAAGAGAATAATTGGTTTTTATACCCCGTGATCTAATTCTCAATATGTTATTATATATTGTTATCTTAGTCCACTGATTCATTTTTGAAAATACAGTTTAATTTAACTCGGCGTATGCAAGGACGATATGCACAGTTTAATTTAACTTGGTACATGAAAGGACGATATCAATTTTTGTCAGCTAGCATTAATACTTTATGTGTCAAAATCCCATTATATTCATTTTTAATGTTCCTGAATGGAAGTTTCATATGTGTGTGCATAATTAAAAATAGGTTTAATTCGGCAATTTCTTTGAATAAAATTAGACGCCTCATGGTCATTTCAGACTTTTACTGAGAATAAAGTTGTCATGATTCGTATAAAAAGAGCACCAATATAAAATATGTTAAACATGCGTAAATATTATGAGGATGTACTTGGCAAATGTTTTGAAAATTTATGATTGCAACTTGTTAAGAATGTAATCATGCAATTTTGTTAATTCTAAACTGACCCTGCCTTTCGTGTACTTTTCAAGATAATCATAATAAAATTTTTGAAAACAATAAGAAATTGGTTCGATAAAAAGAAAGAAGACTGTAGGAAAAGAATGTCTTCTTTTCCAAATGTTTGTTTGAAGGACAATTTATGGAAATTAAATGGTGTAAGGAAAGATATTTATTTAGCTAAAAAATGTAAATTGCATAAAACATGAACATTAGAATGTAGAAAACTCTTTCTGTTTAGTTTAGTTATATTAACGCCCAGTTCTGAAGCAACACGAGGGCTATTTTGGGACAGTCTTTGCAATTTTGAACCGCGGTCAGATGTCGAGGACAACACCTGAGCTGGCACCCCAATTTCCAAGCTAGCGGAAAGGAGCATGAGGATGTTTGATCACTACGTCTCATTTACCGTGCAAAAGGCCATATACGCTGCAGATCTTCAGTGGAATCGGGTCTTGAACCTTGAGCCCTCCGGCCCCGAAACCGTGAGCTTACTACCAGGCCACCGAGGCCCCGAAAGTTTTTCTGAAAAGATTTCTATTTTGAAAGAGTCAGAAAATATGATATTGTTATACAGTGTAACGTTTTTTAATTTATTTGCTTGTTCTATAGCAGAATATTGGATTATGAAAATTCTTTGGATTTCTATCGTTATTCAGCGATGCTAATGTCCTCTTAAAAATACTTACATTGTTTATTTAATATGTTATTACTATGTCCGAAATAACTTTATTCTAATCGAATATTTCATTAAAGAAAATTAAAGTTAAGCAAAAGGATTAGCAACTCTCAAAGTTTGGAATTCTAAGTGGTTATTAAGAAGTTTCAAAACTTGCACAAAATCTTCGTTTTCTGTCAGAAATTGCACTCAATTTATCAGGAATACTTAGGACTTAACAAACTATTATTAGAGTCTTTGCAAAGTTTTTAAATAAATTGTTTTACGTTTCTCCTTTTCTCTCTGTGCAAAATCCGGATTCGCTCCTGTCACTTCCCAATTTTGTTACAGTAACTGTGTAGTAATAATTAATTGCTACTAAATTTGGCATGTCGAATCATAATGTACAATTAAATAATCTTTAAAACGACAAAATGTAGTTTATTTGGGGGTAAAACAAGGCTTAACGAAAAAATCTGCTTTTATAGAATTTTTTACATATTCATCAGGAAATTTGAAAGTAATTTAATTGCTAATTAATTTCATTTCACGTATTCACTTGTTTTATACCGAAAAAAATTATTATATACTGATTTAATTATTTTGTGTTAAAAATCTACGGAAAAGAAGAAATAAAAATATTTACGATAACAAATATTTCACGATACTTAATTTTATTTTCGTTGACCAAACTTACACCTTACCATGTTTTATTTTGCGTTTTATATAATAAAGTAAAATAATCATAATTAAATTAATTCATATCATGGATGACATATTTTATCACAGGTATAAAATGTTTAGCTTATAAATTTCTAACACTTTTCTTTCATAAAATAAAATTCCATCAGTTTATTAAGTGACAAGTAAAAATATAATGTTCCACATAAATCAACTGACGGATGTTGAAAATTATCATTTTTCTGAAGCATTGCATGCAAGTAGGAAAAATAGCAAAAATTTGTAAAATTTCCGAAAAGATAAAAAAAAATCTGAAATTCGAACATTCGCATTAAAAAATATTTTTCCAGTGAATGGATATCATCATTTTCTGAGTAAGGGTCAAAATGCTCATAAACCCAGCTGTGAAAAAAATATTACTTTTTGGTTATAGATGTATTTCTTAAAAAATTCTGTTTCACAATAGACTATTCAGAGCTGTGTAAATTATTATTTTGAAACCTGGAGAGCAGGTAAAAAGATTTTAAGTGATTTTTTATGAGAATTCTTTCTTGCTCATGCATAAAATATAAAAATGTGTTATTTATTTTTGAAATATCTGTGTTCTTTAATGCCTAAAATTGTTCTGTTTTCAAATTATGCAATCGTCTTATACTTAATTACTTTAATGAGGAAGCGCAATCAGCATTGGAATGAATTGTACACTTTTTCCTGTAAAAGATATGTTAAATATGAATAAAAATCCGATTTGTTTGACTGTTTTTGAAACTGTACTGCGAGAGAACATTCTAACCATTTTCCCTTTTTAGAAACTGCGAGAGAACATTCTAACCATTTTCCCTTTTTAGAAAGAAAGAATAGTTTACGTGTTTGTTTTCTCAAATCAAATCAAATTAGAGAAATTTGTGTAATGTTATAGATGTTTGATAGTTGATCGTTCGCAAATTTGTTTTCTCAAATCTAATGAAATTGGAGAAATTTTGCTATATTTGTATAAATGTGATAGACCATCATCAAATAAAAATATATATCTGTATTTTTATCCTTTAAAGGTTTGTGACGAATAGCGAACATGCTTTTGTAAGAATTTAGAGTAGAGAATTTCAGAAAGAGATAGCACACTGTGTTAGGTAGATTCCTCATAGAAATACTACTTATTGCAATGGTTCTCATGATTAAGCATGTAACGCTTTGCACATGTTAACTTGTGAACATAATAACCAGAGAAATTTTGGTTGGATTTGAACCTGCGAAGGATACTTTATAGGGGGATGAAAGTCTCGCCCGAGATTGTAGGTGGGCCATTCAGCTCAAAAGAGGTAAAAATGGTGGAGGAGGTTGAAATTTAATTTCCATATAACGCCCTTACTACTAAAGGCACAAAGGTAATTCGAATTGGGTGAATTATTTCCCTACCATAAAAAGTACCCCTATACTAATTTTTTTCTCTCTAGCTGCAATCCCTAGAAGTCAGAGGTTTAAAAGTGATTTAAAACCCCGAAATTCGACAGCTTTTAAATCTAGAATTGTGACACCTCGTTGGAAAACTCTCATGAGTTGCATTATATAAACTCTTTCATACTCACAGTTCCGATTCTAATGAAATTCAAATGAAGTGGAAATGGTGGAAGAGGATGAAAGTTTATTTTCCTTATATATCCGGGCAAAAGGAATCTATTTTAGCCTTCTAGCTTGCTGACAGATTTTGTTTAATTAACCAGTAGTCAAGAAATAACATGTGAAAATACCTTTATTTTTGATTTTCTGAAAAAATTGCAATCATTCAATGATTGGTGCAAATTACAGGAAAAAAATTCTATGTCTTATCTGCATACTAGATTTCATTAACATACACCTCATACCTGTGAAAAGAATCGGTATTTAGTGGACAGGATTAGTCGTCATTCGCAAACCAACCGCCGAATAACCCAATCCAATTTCAAGCGAACAGTCTGAAACAGTTTATAAAATTTACATATTACATACTATACCTCCATCAAGTTACTCTTGTTAAAAATCATCTTCATTTCAAAACCACACGAAATCTATATGACCTAAAAGAAACAGTTCTGACGCAGGAAACGTCTGTCCCTAAATGGAAATTTCTTCGGATTTATAATGACATCTAAATCAAGTTACAAGTATCTGAATAAAATTTAACAAATATTTTTTCTGGTGAAATGACATTATATCCCTTTGGTGCAATCACGGTGTGGTTTGTGCCATTTATTAGATAAATTTAACCGAAGGAATGCGGTTAGAAAATTGTGTTCCGTTGAAAGAAAGACGAGTCTTAAGACGCAAAGCTTTCAAACATTTATTTACCTTAGCATTGCTTTTTATTTTGGTAACATGTCACACTGGTAAATGCTAATAAAAGTTTTCTAAGAGCTCCATGTAATATTTTTTCATTAATTATATAACTCTTTCAGCATCTCTATTAAGTTTACTATGTAATGTAGATAGTTGTTGGAAGCATTTTGCATGATTTAATCTCCGTTTCAGATTCGCTTTGTTTCATTGTTTTCATAACGACATATCAAATTACTAATTATTATGCTCTTAACTGTTCTTGCTAATTATTTTTTTAAAAATCTTAGTAAAAGCAATTATTTATCTTGTTGGTTTTTCAATACTTACCCAATTTTTTTATTCCTATAATCCAAATTTTGAAAAACTAATCAAGGTATATTGCATATAAATTAGCACAATTTCAAAACTATAGGAATTGTAAATGTAATTTTTTTAAATGGTTATAGTGGTTGACTCCGCGTCAGAACACCATAGAACTTTATATGGTTTGATTGTAGGAAGATTCAAGAGAATGTTTCAGATATATTTTATAACACTAGGGGTCCAAAAGATTATACACTTTTTATTGAATCAAAATATCTATTCTTAGAGCAATTTAAATATTTCATAAAATTTTATTAAATTGTTTTCTACGCTATTTTATGTCTCTTAACTATTCAAGTTCGAATGTTGCGTGTAATAATGAAGGCATTTCTCATGAATGTACACCGAATTACGGGATTTTTGACATTTAAATCCGTGAAGAAATTAAAGTAGAAATTAATTTAAAAAACAAAAATCTCTCGTAGACATTTCATGTTCAAAATTGCCCTCTATGCTCTTACATATTTTGAAATAACAATAACTGTCACAAATACAATGTGTCATCTAATTAAGAGATTAAATAAATTCTTAGGTAGTTGGGTCAAATAATTTTCAGACTAACGGGGATTTAAATATGCTTCATTTAACTTCCGTTTTTTCAACTGTAAGTCATTTATTCCGTTTATAAAAAGTATTCCATGGATATCAATAATGATATAAATCCAGTCTTTCATTACCTCTTAATAGAAAATACAATACGAAATGAAGCAATGAAATTACAACAAAGGGATTTTACAAAATAATGAATAAAATTGCCCATAATAATTTTTTCTGCCCATTATATGCATTTTATATTCAACTGATGCTTTATAGACAATATTCAGCATCCTCTTTAACACAGTAAACCTAATGGCATCATATGTTTGAGGGCCAGTTAAAACAATTATTCTGTGACTGAGCGATTTCAAAATAGAGATTTAAAGCAAAATTTTGCCTTAACAATGTTTTAAATCTATGGGGTTTCTAGCTCGTTTAATAGCAGTAGAATACGAATGAAATAATTGAATAATAACCGAAGTATTTTACCAAACTCCGTAATAATATTGTGAAAACCTTTGGCTCATTGTAGATAGTTTATATTCAATTGATGCTTCAGAGATCTCATACAGGATACTCTAACACAGTAAACCTAATGACCATCACATGTCTGATGGCCAGTTAAAACAAATATTCTGTGAGTAAGGGATTTCAAAATAATGCTACGGTGACCTTTGTATCCTTTTGAGGCAATTTTCTGCTCATTATTGTCACAAACGAGGTAAAAAAAAGTATTTTTCACTTAACATTTGCATTCATTGGATACATGAATATTGAGGTCATGTCAGTTTCGAAGGTGATTTCCTCTGATACCTTTGTGTGAGAATTTTATTTTATGATGAATAGGATGCACAATGATTTGAAATATGGGTGCATTCTTATTTTTTATACAATTTAAGGCATTTAAATTGTATTCTCATTCCAAATAAGTCGAAAGTAGTATGAAATTTAATTAAAGGAAAACGTGTAATACCGTGGGATTTATTGGTGTAAAATGGGCGCGTGGCAATTTCTTGAATTGATTTGTGTCTTTCCTTTATTGTCTGTAGGGTTTTAGAAAGAAATTATAAGACAACTTTATGAAATGATAATATGGAATTGACTTTTAATGCCATTCTTTTTAATTTTTTTGCCTATGTAAAATTACAAAATGATGAGCAATTCTTGCAATAGCGATGAATTAAGCGAAAAATTTATTCTAAATATCTTCTTATTCTAATCACTTTAATAATATATATTAATCACGTGAAGACTGGTTAGAGTTTAAGATATTACTGTCAGATGATTCCGCATCTGAATAATTTTAATTTGTTGTATACGAAGTTATACAAGGACAAGGTATTGTAATGGTCAAAGCATTCAACTCTAAGATTTTGATGAATCTTCACGTTTTAGACACTCTTGAACCATTTTTGTAACTACAACTGTTTGTGAATACGATATCTGAAAATCGGAACGAGATAAACGAATGAAATTTGATAAATGATCGTGACACCAAAATTGGAGATCTGCATGAAATTTTAGATCCAGTCGGCAAAGAAAAGTGATCCGAAATGCATTTTAGATTTTCTTTAATATGGGATGATGCTAAACGCAACATTTCGTTGGCGTAAAGAAAATGGCGGAGAGAACACTCTCGTTGGTTCGATCCTGAACAGAGCCATTTTCTCAAAATAATGTTTGATATCACTGTCTGTACCATGCACATAAGTTTAAAACTATTTTTCAAACTCATGTGACACGCTTCGTGTATAGCACACCACATGATGGCATTAATGATGAATAATTCAGGAAAATATGCGTGGTTCAATTATATATTAGAAATATATGCGCAGTTGAAATTGTCATATAGCTTTGACATCATATGAATAGAAGTTTCAAAAGTTAAAATTTAAAAGCACAATGGTACTGTTTTTATTCTATCGTTTTGTGTTGATTTTCGTATTTCATGTTTAGGAAATAAATTACCGTTCTTATAGGTTGCTGCAGAATGTAAAACTTCATAAGGAAATATTTATTATTAAATAAGTTCTGATGTAATTACCAATAACATTTTATACATTTGTTTATGATTATAAAAAATAATTGTAAACGAAATCAAACTATGAGATGTTTTCGCTAAATTGTCCAGTATTTCATGCAATATATCCAATAACTTATATGCGACTTTCCGTGAGATTGATTACTCTTTTAGAAGATAGTTAAGAAACCAATTTCGCATATTTATGGACAGATTGGCAAATGACCCTATCTTGAATAATCCCTGTGCTATATATATTATTTAATGTTATGTAATATTTCAACTTTTGATTTTGATTTCAATGGTAAAAGACGTTATAAATGTACAGAGTGCCAATAAAGTTCCTTACCACCCTTTTAACTACCAAATGGCTGCAGCTGTCTTTATAAGAGTGGTGTCTAGGTATGGTAAAGTGACTATGCGCTACTGGATAAATCCACTTTCAGCGCCACCTGATGGAAAACGGTGGAGTTAGCGTTATTATCTCTAAAACGGTACAAGATAGAGGAAAAAAGTGAAATACAAAGTTGTACAGCATTATCGATTTAGTACAAAAAGACATCTTGTGGACGTAAATGCTAAGAACAGAACGCTTAAAACACGTATTTGTTTGTTCGCGATTTCCTAAACTGACACGTGACAAAACATTCTTAGAAAGAAGAAAAAACAACTAGTTATCACAAGATACCTTTATTTTCGATGTTCAAGCTTCTCTCCGTCAGCTTGATAACCAGCTGTTTTTTTTTCCTTTCTAAGAATATTTTGTCACGTGTCAGTGTAGGAAATCGTGGGAAAACAAAAACGTGTTTTACGCGTTCTGTTCTAAGCATTTACGTCCAGAAGTTGTCTCTTTCTACTAAATCGATGATTCTCTATAATTTCGTTATTCACTTTTTTCCTCTATCTCGTACCGTTTTAGATATAATAACGCTAACTCCACGGTTTTCTACCAGGTGGCGCTGTAAGTGGTTTCATCCAGTAACGCATAGTCACTTTACCATCCCTAGGCACCACTCTTATGGAGATAGCTGTAGCCATTCGGTAGTTAAAGGGGTGGTAAGGGAATTTAGTTGGTACCTTGTATATAAGAGCATTTTCAACGAGTAAGGCCATTGAACTCAATTTTGAACATAAAAGTGTATACTAACCAGGGAATCAAATAAAGACTTTTCTGTGTTTAGAGGAATAAGCATGAATGGATTTGTATTGTTATTTAACAGCTTTTCTTTATTAGAGCTTTTATTACAGGAAATCAAATATATTAGCGTCGTAAAGGATATTTTTATTGCTGATGTGAGGAAGAATAAACTGATCGATTTATTTACTTTCCTAAGCCTTGCCTTCGTACGTAAGATTTGTCGACAAGGAATTTACTAGTAGCAAAATATTTTTATTTACCTGATAATCTAGATTGATTTTGTCAATACAGAGAGAGTAAAAATAACATCACAAGACTATATATCATTTTGGTATTTTCTGAACAGTTTAACTTTGGAAAACCGTTCAACACTCAATCATTTTATCTCATATTTCAATAGCAATATACTTAGAAAATTTAATCAATGGCGCATGGATTACATAAATATTTCAGCAATGATCATCATCTTACTTTAGTTAATTGTATTCAAACCCTTATATATAAGCTTTCTCAATGATTTTAAGTACTTTATTTCACTCTTTGATATCAACAGGTGAATAAATCCTTCCCTGCAGATTCAAATATTCAAACATTTTCATTTTTAAATTCTACATTTATCACAAGCAATTTTTGTTGTATCTATTCAACAGAAAAAAATGGCATATAACCTATATGTCTGTAAAAAAATTAATTAATGGAGCCAGTTTTATAAATTTATGAAACCAAACTATTCATTGACACAGAATAGACTCATTTTAAGTATTATCCAGAAAGTAAGCTCATGTGCAGTGTAATTAACGCCGCACATGGACTGCAATCGCAAGTGTTCAAGAATATTTTTAAATTGTTAACGAAGCCAAGAGCATATAGAACGATATAAATGCATTCTTGAGTCTCACTCTCGAATTTAAGATATTTTATACAACACCTTAACAGGCTCCTTCTACAAGAAATTTAATTTTATCGTATCGATTAATTTTCTTTTGTCAGTAGTGTTTTCAAAAATAACAGCCTAAAAGTTAATCTTCGGGAAAAACGCTTCATGTTTGATAATTGAATTTAACTTTCGGTCGGGCGCAATATAAATGCTAACACGTTCGGGCGCAAATCATCTGTGAGATTAAAAGTTAAATTCTTGCTTAGGCTTAAGGAAAAGCTAATTAAACTGAACTATTTGCTGATACAAAGCTATATTTACGTTTTTAAATAACTTTTTTTGTATTTCCTTGCAATTTCAACCAACAAAATGTCCAGGAATTTAGGAGAGAGTTAACATGTCTATTGCCGTATGGTTCCTTAGCAGTGACAACTTATGTTGATGAGAGCCTAAAATAATTTGACATTCTTGAAACAATAAATTGGAAATAACGATCATTATCATTGAATTAGGGTTTGGAACGCAGGTATACAAAATTTTTCAGGTATATAAAAAGAAATATTGAGAAAAATTTGTTAAATAAAAATACAAACGTAATCGGGCTCAACACATCTACCAGATTAACGTGCTCCCCACGTGCATCAAAACAGCACTAGAATGAAAATCACGATACCCTAATGTGTGGTTGAGAGTCAGGAAGTTACTTCAGGTCTCACACCTTTCTCGGAAACGTCGCACTTAGGCACAAAAAAATGGGTCCTTCATCTCACAGAATAGATGCGCCCGACTTATCCACCTAATATTTTTAGATAGGAGTGAAAATCCATTTGTATATTTTTAAAACAAATACTCTTCGTTCTATCAATAATGAGATGTATTCATCTTGTCTTAGTCTTTTATTTCCAGGTTCTTCTTACATATAGCTGTAGCTTCTTCGTTACAGATATTTTTATACAAGTAATTATTGTCGCAACTCTACAAAGTAAAAAAAAATTCTTATAATGATTATTTTTTCACCTAAAAATTCTTTAAAGAAAGTAAGCTATTTATCTATAACACATATACTAATTGCAGATGCATTAAGATTTCTTCTTTATATAGCAAGTGGTTTTTTTTACAACTTTGTAGTATCAAAAAAATGTCGTACAATGAGTCCTTTTTCCAGATAAGTTATGCATTCATGAAAGCAAATTATTTTTATTTAACATAGGCATATCATTTTGTCTCAATATACTGTTAATAGCTTTTCAAACCTTCTCTTGCTTCCTCACAGCTTTATTTTAAATCAGTAAGATGAAATAATTATCACAGAATCATTAAATTTTTTTTCACAACTATTTCTAGTATTAATGAGTTCCTTCATTGTTTTCAAATCATTTGTTAGCATTCTTTCATTTAAACGGTACTCATTAACTCTAGAAAAAAATGGCAACTGAGATTAAGAAGAAGCAATCCATATGTTTAGCAGAAGGAATATCCAAAATATCGGTTTTATGATTTCGGAAGAAAAATTCTGTATAAAAATGTATTATTAAATGCGCTGTCTTTATATTTGAGCATTTTTATTTAGATGCATTTATTCAAGAGGGAACGAACCATCAATTTACAGATTTTGGGTTTGCTATTGTAAATGTACATAAGTCTGTGTTGTTCATTATGAATTCGAATCGGTTGCACAACAGGTTGTTTATAATACAATAACAGATATCAGGGCCACGGTGATCTATTTGTAAGATTTCGGCTTCAGGCACTGACAGTTCTAGGTTAGAAACCCGCTTCCGCTAACTATCCGTCGCGTTTATTGTCCTTGTGTACGTTATATCTGGTATCGAGGGCCAAAGGTCCTCCCGCTGGTGTGGTGGTAAAACACAGAAAAGAAGTCTGCCAGCTAAGGTGCTGCCCTTGTCATCCAGCCACCGTACAAAATTGCTTGTCCTTTTCACATTAACCATAGTGTTGCGTCAAAACGGAATGCTTATGGAACTAAATTAGGCTAAGCTAACTTTAGAGAAATATAACATTAAACTTTTTAGGTGATATTTTGAAAAAAAAACCAGTTACATCTTAAAAGGTGTGTTTTTATTTCATTGTCCATAGCCATAGTTACACGCTATTTCAAATAATAGATACTAATATCATCAGAAGTAACAAAAATGACATCTTTGATGAAACTAACTCAGAAAAAACAAATCATAATTATAAAATCGTCCACAAAATATTAAAGAATCCTTCATGCTTGGTTTGACCTTGAAACTAAAATAAAATATCTTAAACAATTGTTTTGATGATTTTTAACCTTCACAGAGTAAAAGACTGGGGAATTAATTTCAAATAATGTTCGATTTGTAGAATTATCAACGTATAGGCATTTTAATGAATCTGTTCGCTTCCGGCCAAACATATGAGAACTAGTAGTACTATTAAATTATGAAAGTGAGAAATGTTTAACTCCAAACCATTCTTTTCACCTATGTTGGGGAACTATTATCCCAGCTAACTATAAAGAGATAAGCCAAAAAAATTATTTAATTCTTTTAGTATTTCAGCATGCTTTAAAAAAACTTAAAACGCAAACTTTGTTCTTAAATATGTTTTTCATGTAGCTTTGTGAATCTTCCAAGGATAATATGAAAAAGTTGATTTAAAACTACTAATTATTATTTTGTATTCTGATCTCACAATCAGGACTTTTCTAAATATTCTTGGAATCTATGAAAATGTTACAATCAAAATTTGTATTTCATAATTTTGCAGCCTCAGGAATATTCATATATAATAATTTTTTACATGTTACAGTCAAGATTTCGTAATTATATTTAGAAATTAACATTTGTTATCAATGATAGTCAAACAATATTTATTTTTGCTTTTAAGTTGGAATGATTTTCTCTTTAATTAGCAGAGCTATTTGAAAAATGATTTACTTAGTGATAAATCTGCCCAAAATTTTTATTTGACAATTTTTATATCACAACATTTTTTTATTGTTACCTTAAAAAATTATTGTTCATAATCTTCGAAAATTGTTATTATAATTTTCAAAATTTTTTTGTTTAATATAAAACTAATTTTTTATGAATTCAAAATGCTTCTGCTTGTATTTACAGTGATATAGATGTTGGCGAAATTAATACTTAAAAAAGTGTCAAATACCAGGAAATGAAATCATTAAGCCAAATTTTACTAGTAAAATGGGATACCAATTGTACTAATAAAATAGGATACCAATAGTACTAGTAAAATGGGATAACAATCGTACTAGTGAAATGGGATGACATATTTTTTAAATGGCATTTTAATCACTTTTTAAAAGAGAAAACATCATATGAAAAAAAAGGAAATATATATGTGAGCAATGGACCACGACATTAATTAAGTAAGCCATTTGTTAAATCAATTTATCTCATCAATTTATGAAAGGTTTACAATTTTTAAATATATTTCAGCCATTTATATCAATCACTTTTAAAGGTATCAATAATTTATACCAATCACTTTTAAAGGTATCAATAATTTATATCAATCACTTTTAAAGGTATCAATAATTTATATCAATACTTTTTAAACGTAATATGCATTTCTGCTAACTCTGCATTACAAAAACTTATATTTCTTAATTAGAAAAATGCTGAAATCTATATCACTGAGAGCAAAAAATGCAAAAAAAGAGTCTCAAAATTGTTTGCAAAACATTATTTTATATTAAAATCATTTAATTTGCAGACAATAATTGTTTTATTAAAGTATTTTTGTTTAATAATTTTTTTCATTTTTAGGTCGTAATTGCTAAAAGAAAATTTTAATCAGCAATTACTAAAATTAATTGGGGGGTGGGAATTTGATGCTGCTCAGTGTAGCATTAACTCTTAATTCTTCAGATTCACTTAAGGGATAAAGATAAACAAGAATAATCAAAAGGGTTTTTTTTGGATATTTTCAAGCAATTTCGGAAAAGAGGGACAAGCATGAAGGTGTGAAATGACTTAAATGTTCCAATTAATTCATTGAATTAATCCAGTAATTGATCACTGCCTTTTTTGTATGTGTGAAAAGGCTACACACTTTTGAATATAATTCATATTAATTTTTCCAGATATAATATACATGTCTTTTAACTTTTCATCTTAATCTTTAACTGTAAGGAAAAGACAATACCAGTAAACGAATGTTTTTCTTGCATTCTCAAGCAATATTGAAAGCAGTCAAAAAGAATGGAGCAAACTTGAGAATCGTTCTACTTCTTCAAAGGTCTTAATCTAGGAATAATGGAACACGATTCACTTTGAGCTGCTAACCCAATACTTCCACTCTGGCGGCAAGGATTTGTGGTCATTTAACTTGTTGTCACAATAACGAAGAATTCGCTTAGTGCTTTAAAACATTCGTTTCGTGTACCTCGGTTGTTTGGAACATTGGTGGAAAGAATGGTGAAATGGGCCAAACAGAAAGTTGCGAAATTATAAATCTTAACTTTAAATTCTCTTTCGTTTTATAATATCTAAATAGTAGAGTTTTAACGGAGTAATAGAGTAATGTCGCTTCACTGAAATATTTGCCTGGGTTAGTAGTTAAATAAAACAGTTTATAAAATATCAGAAGAGATTGTTTGGTTTAAAAAATATCTAAATGGATTAACTATTGTTGACCTCAAAATATGATCTCGACAATGAAATTTCTTTCACAGATTTAAAATAATTTTCAAAATCATATGTACATGACTTTAACACTTTCTAATTATTATTTTAACGATTGCATAACATCAAGCAATCCCATTATATCTAGTGTCAATATCAGTATGAAATTAGAAATAATTTGTTCAAAAGCTTATTGAAAGATGATACAGAAAATGTCTTGATTAACTTTTGATATTTCTTGATGCTGAATAAAAAATATTCATTTAAAAATCTGATTTTCTTAAGTAAATTTTAAGCTGGTACATCAATAATCTTTGTAATAAATGTAGTGTTTCTACAATAAAATCTATTACTTTCATGATCAGGCTGATTATTGTTTATAATATTTTCTGAAATCTCAAAGTTTGCATCAATGTTTGCAAGCTGTGTGAAACTCAATATGTTCTAATTAATACGTGTGAATTCTCATTATTTTAGAATATATGCAAACAGAACTAGTTGTTGGCTGAAAATCTACTAGTAGATTGCAAAAAGACATTCCGTCATTGTATCA
>BGPR01023632.1:0-24052 GCA_013235015.1 Araneus ventricosus | reverse complement strand
CCTCGTCCAGAGACAGTACACGATCTCCGAAGTTTCCTTGGACTTTGCACCTATTACCGTCGTTTTGTCAGGAATTTCTGTGCAATAGCAAGACCTCTACATAAACTAACTGAAGCCAGATCAAGCTTTAATTGGACTGAAGAATGCAAGAAATCTTTCAATAGCCTAAAGCAGGCTTTGATAACTTCCCCTATCTTGACCTATCCCCGGACTGACAAAGAATTTATCTTGGATACGGATGCTAGTAATGAAGGAATAGGAGCCGTAGTCTCCCAGAAGATTGGAAACGAAGAGTGGGTCATCGCTTACTTCAGCAAGAGCTTGGGTAAGCCGAAAGAAATTATTGTGTTACGCGTAAAGAATTACTAGCCATTGTGAAATCTATAGAGCATTTCCATCACTACCTCTATGGACGGAAATTTCTTCTCCGGATTGATCATGCATCTCTTAGATGGCTTTTAAATTTTAGGGTACCTGGAGGCCAGATAGCTCGCTGGATCGAAAGACTCCAAGAATATGACTTCGAAATCCAGCATCGCAAGGGAACCTCTCACGGAAATGCAGATGCGCTCTCTCGAAGACCCGGTAAAGAGAGTTGCAAACATTGCACGAATGCAGAGAAAAAGTTCGGAATGGAAACAGACATTTCCGTGAAAGTTTTAACAACTGAGGATGCCTGGTCATCAAGTGAGGTTCAAAAGGCACAGCTAGAAGATCCTGCTATTAGGCCAATTATGGAGAGGAAATTAAATTCGGAAGATAGGCCATCTTGGCAAGAAATCGCTCCGGAAAGCCCTGCAACAAAACGATATTGGGCTCTTTGGGACTCCTTACACCTTAAGGATGGTGTTTTATATCGTAAGTGGGAGAGTGACGATGAAAGCTCTTGTCGCTGGCAACTAATTCTCCCGAAAAGCAGAATTCAAGATGTTCTGTGAGAGACTCATGACAGCGCAAGTGGAGGCCATTTTGGAGTTATGAAAACTTTGAGCAAAACCCGAGAGCGAATCTATTGGGATAGACTTCGTGCCGACGTCGAAAAATGGTGCAGAGAATGCCACGCTTGCGGAGCCCGAAAAGGACCCAAAACAAGAACTAAAGGCCGTTTACAGCGCTATAATGTAGGCGCACCTTTCGAAAGAATGGCTTTGGATATTTTAGGACCTATTCCTGTAACGACAAAGGGCAATCAGTATGTACTGGTATTGATGGACTATTTTACCAAATGGCCAGAGGCAATTCCCATTCCAGATCAGGAAGCCTCGACTGTGGCTGAAGAACTTGTTCGAGCTTGGATTTCGGGGTATGGTGTACCTATGATATTACATTCGGATCAAGGTACGAATTTTAATTCCGCTCTCTTTACTGAGCTCTGCAAACTTTTAGGAATTCTGAAGACTCGAACGACGGCGTTGCATCCTGAGTCCGATGGCATGGTCGAGAGGTTTAATCGAACGATTTTAAATCATCTATCTTTATTTGTATCGAAGAATCAGACTGACTGGGATACACATTTACCACTCTTTCTCTTGGCCTATAGGAGCGCAGACCATGAAGCGACCGGATGCACTCCAGCAGATATGCTTTTCGGTCGAACACTGCGATTGCCATGTGACATCCTATTTGGACGACCGAGTGATAGGCCTTCCTCGCCGAATGAATACCTGAATAATTTAGAGGCACGTTTGGAAAGCGTACATGCGTTTTCCAGAGAGCGAATTAAATTGGCCAGTGAACGAATGAAGACTCGCTACGATTCCTTAGCAAACGGCCATCATTTTAAGGAGGGAGACCAAGTCTGGATGTATAACCCGAAGCGACGGAGGGGTCTGAGCCCGAAATTACAGCAGAACTGGGAAGGACCTTATACTATCGTCAAGAAACTGAACGATGTTATCTAAGAGTTCAGAGGTCGCCCAACGCCAAGCCAAAAGTAATTCACATCAATCGGCTAACCCCCTACCGGGCTACTGATCACAGTTCGGTGTAATGAGACTGTCGCGACGTCAGTCTTTGAAGAGGGGAGCAATGTTACAAACATGGAAAGTCGCTTCCCAGCAATGCAAGTTTTATGGTTGGGGAGAGAGTTTTACAAGGTTAAGCAAGGAATGACCTCACCGACTCTTATGGCACCAGTGACCTTGGCGACCTTGGCGACAAATAGATTATTCCCGAAAATGCAACCCTTTTCTCGATATTTCTACTAGGAAAGGGAATACACGAGAAAACACCATGTGACGTCACGGTCTGTCGGAGAGAATATTTAAGGACGGCGCCTAGTTCAGAAGAGCGTCTTTTGATCGACTGGTTACTTCGCTTTGAAGCGCGAACGTCTTCGGAGTTCTATCCGCTGTGTGAGCTAATCAGCTTGTGAGCTGAGCTGTTATTGTCGTTACTAGTTATTTTCTGACTGTTTGTGCTGTTAGATATCAAAGTGCTGAGCTGTCATTACCTGTGAATTGTTGTCTATTTACATTGGTAATCTGTGCAAGGACTATTGTTTCCTGTACCTGTGCTACGTGTTTTCCTGCATATTTGTAAATAAACCTTCATTCTCCATTATCCTGCGTGTTGGATTGTTTACACCATACACCACAGAGAGACCTTTTGCTACAGAATATTTGTGTTTTCAGTTGTTGTTTGTAAATAAGAACTGAGAGGCTATTAAGCTGCGCTCATTGAAGAATTCGGACATGAGAGAAAGATATATAATAAAACAGATAGTGGTTCTTTTTATGCTGTTCAGAAATACAACATATCCATGCAATAGAGTTATTCTGGCAATTACAGTCCGATGAAAGGAGAGGGAAGCTTGATCAATTGAGGAAGATTGAAGGTTGACTACGCCTCAGTTGAGAAGTACAGTTTCAAAACCTTTTTAAAAACAGCAGAATTTTTTTATAAAACATGGTGCTAAATATCAAGAATGAAAATAGGCCAAATAAAATTTCTTCAATCCAAGGGCTTAGAAGAAAGAACCGAATTCCCCAAATTTGGCGTTCAAAATGCCAATCCTAATTCCAAAATAGAAAATATTCAGCCACAAAAAATCAATTCATTTATCAACTGTCGTCGAGTTTACGGTTTTCGTTCGAAAAGTCATGATTGAAGGTGGCTTGTTCTTGTTAATTTACAAAAAGATCGCTGATTGTTGGCTAGCGTTAACGAACAGCGGTGAGCCCTAGCAGCGCATATTCTATAAACACCGTAGCATGTTGATGGGGTCCCTAGCTCAACGACAGTTTTATTCCAGATCAGAGCAAGAATGGTGCTGGTTTTGCTTTGCATAAGTACTCTGAAATGACAAATATCACAATAGAATAATAGGTCAAATTAATTCGCATCAGATTTTATTTTATGCTAGAAATTTTATCTTTATTTACACAGACTTTAATAGATAGTCCTTCTAAAATACTCAATATTCTATCATCGTTTCAATAATAATTATTTTGAAATATATTCTAGGTTTTATTTGTCTTAAACATGTGATATTTCACATTCAGAGAATCTCATAAAGCAGATCGTTTATATTCTTATGCACCTTTAAATACGAATTCAATCAAGCAAATCTCTACATTAATTTCAGAAGTCCGTGGAGCACATTTACGCATAGTGATTAAAAAAGTTTGTTCTAACATGAAGAGTACACACGAACCAAACATGTTTCGTAATATTTTACAGGTCAGAGATGAAAACCAAAATCGGTAGAGGCCACAAAATTGTGAACTTAATGGGGCAAGCGAAAATCCGAAAAGTGTACGGAAATGATAAATTCAAGTTTATTAGGCCATACTTATTACTAGGAGAGACCGACTTATCATACGCCTTGCAGAGGCGATCCAGGGATCGTCGAACTGCAAGGAACCCATTGCAGCTGCGTTGCACAGCTACTATCTGAAGGCAATATAATTTATCGCTACGAAAATTAGCAAGGAATATTTCTTCTTTCCCTGATACATCTGTACATGTCGATATTCTTCAAGTCAAAAGCAACGAAAGAGACTTTGCTTCTTAAGCTTCCGCTCCTCGTGCGTTAGCGCCCTCTACCGTTTTTCCATTTCAAACTATTATGACACTTTCTTCGGATTTTTTCCTTGGCTTAGTATGTACTACCACCTCTTAACGATCGGCCAATATCTTTTCTTGAATCACCTAGCATATATTTGTAATATAAGTATTTATTCCTATTTTAAAGCACCCCCCCCCAAAAAAAAAAGATACCTGGTGTTTAAAATTTGAACTCTTTTAGTTTCCAGACAATTATTAAACGTGTTAGGGATTTGATTGCAGCAAAGTGTCTCTTTTCTACTGATTGCTTGTGATTATTTTTGAAATAGTGTTAAAAGGATAATAAACTATTTAACCTCATGCGAAATTCTTAAAAGCGGAAGGTAACTAATATTCTTGATTTTCATTTGCATTGAAACTCTTATCATTCTGGAAGATTAAAAATTCGATGTTTTCGGAATATTCATTACTAGAGAGATATTTCTCAGAAATTCCATCAATTTAATATATCAGCTTATGAAACATTGCTTATTTGGAAAATGATACTGGAAACATAATTTGTCGAAACAGATTCGCTTTTATTTCGTAATAACGCCGCTAATTGAAAAACAGTGCAAAACAGATAAATATTGACGATAATATAACTTATATGAAGAAAGAATGCACTTAATGTTTAGTTAAAAGATTTAGAAGATCTCAAATTCGAAACGATAAGGTATGAAAAGATTAAATCCCTTACAGGAAGATTGTATACCAAATAATTTAACAAAATTTATGCTCTATATTGTTTGCCACTATTGTAATTAACAGAGGAAATGTAATTATTAATATAGCCAGTATATTTTCTAAATAATCACATGTAAAGTTAGAAGTGGCATAGTTTCAATGGTAACAGCGTAATGGCTTTATTTCAGAAACGTATATCTTTAACATTTTGCGAAGCTGTCTTCAAACAGCCTCTGAAGTTAAAGACGTAGGACTGACGATTTTCAATTTTTTTGGTAACTTCTGTTGTTACCCTTTATCTCTAAAATAAGACATTATTTATGTTTTTAACATATGTAGTTACCGAGATATAGAGGATTGCGTTACCAATTCATGCGTATTTATGCCCAACTTTGCGACTCAGTAGTCTCTGAACTACAATTCCGATTTTCAATATTTTTTTTACTTGTGTTGTTACCCTTTATCTCTAAGATACAGAGGCGGCGCCAGAAGTTTTTCGAAATCGTGTAAGTCATCTCCGACGGGGGAACAAACAACATTTCTCCAATATAGGTAACTTCAAAATAACTCATAATAATTTTTATATTTAATTAAAGGTGATTAAGTATTAATTTATTTATAATAATTAATTATTTGATATAATTAGCTATTTGTATAATGTCGGTGCAGTAAAAATTGTCTGACTGAACGACAAGCAATAATAGAAAATGACGAATTATGAGACGAGATATTGGCAAAATTTTCAGATTATTACCTAAATCTTATAACAAAATAAAATAATGGCTGAAACAAGCAAAAATATTAACAAATTTTAAACTTATAAATACATATCTACATATCGCTGCTAATAATAAAGGAGAATGTGTGTGTGTTGGTGCTCTACAGGGCAGAATATACATATCTCTACTAATAATAAAGGAGAATGTGCGTGTGTTGGTTCTCTACAGGGCAGACCGCTGTACCTTGGGCTACGATATTTGGCACAAACCTACTTTGGAGGATGGGATTGTACACCTTGGAACCCTTTTTTGCAATGTTAATTAATTAAATATTAAGCGAAATTTTGGCGTTTTTCATTAATGCTTTCCGAAATACTACAGCACAAAAATTATTTTTACGCCATCTAAAAGTAAAAAATAATTACCTCTTCAATGATATCAATTAAGTCGTCTTCCATTTTTTTTCATTTTAATAAATTTCTAAAAATAATTGTAGGCATAATTTATTTGCATTATTTCAGCATTTTCATATCTGCAATTAAATTCCACCTGTTTTCTTTGATAAAAGATGTCTTTTATTGCATGCTTCTATTCCATTGTTAAAATCTAATTTTTCTGTATTTAACCAACCTTTTTCGAATTCTATAAAGAAAGTCTTCAAAACAGTAAGTTTATTATTAAATATATCCAGTACGCTGAACGATTATGGTTGGTATGTTTTAAATCTTTTTATAAGCCTGTTTCAAGCCAGTTAACATGCTGCTGGACGTAAACTGTGCCACGCCATTTTAATGTTGAAATCAAATGCATATATTTTAAAAGCCTTTCGCAAAATTTAGAATCACAAAAGCAAACAAAAAACTCACGTTTTCACAAAAAAGGTTGATGATAAAATTTACTTAAGTTTAGTCTAAGGAATAAAACCATGAACTATATACAAAAAAACCCTATCTGCATTAGATTTCATCTCGTGTTATTACAAACATTTCATCTTTTTCGTCCTGCTTTCATGATTTCTTGAACTTTTTACATTCTGCTTCTACCACATGACGCTAAAAATATTAATCGCAATTCCGAAAGGGTTTGCTGTTCATTTGAAAAATGTGCTTGAATATTATAATTCAAATATGCAACACCATATTTTACATGAGGAGTAAGAAATTAAAGTTGGCCCATCAACGTGCAATTAGATGTTACATGATACAGACAGTTATGACTCCATTTTAGGCGTTCATTTAGACAAGGAACAGATCAGGTGCATTGCGCCGAAACGAACGCGTGTTAAATGCCCATAGCAATGTTTGAAATGCACTGGCATTTCAGAACTTCAAACGATGAAAACCGGTGCATGAAAACTGCAAACTTCATTACAACACATGTTCATGAACACATAATATTATATGATATATTTTATTATGTTACTGTAAATACCAGTAACTGCTTGCGGTTTAAATGTTTATTGTCAGACTTATCTCTATGTTATGTATGTCAATTCATAACACTTTAATCATGATGTGACTTTTTCTTCTTTCCCCCTTAAAACCGTGACTTTTTGGGAGAATACGACATGAATTCGACTCTCCTAACCAGGGTGGTCACTTACCCTATCATCCCAACCCCTTCTATAACCTTCCCTTAAGGCTCACGGCAATGGGTTATGGTTAGCAAGGATGATCGACCCCCTACCGCACTTATCTCCGAACCGAACCTCCCCACAAAAGAAGCCAGCCACCTCAGACCGGCCTTCGTCACTGTAAAGAGGAAATTTTAAGACCGCCCGGGTCAGCTTCACTCGGTTATAGAGTTACGGTAAGAACTGAAAGAGACAGGAAATTGTGCTATTATAAATTATGAATCTATATAAAATATTAAGAAAGTGTAAGCAATATTGGGATCATTTTTTTCTTTAAGAGTAGCTATATGATATAATGATTTTCTTTTCATTATTCGCCAGTAACGGTAGATATTTAAGTGTGTCCGGGTTAATTTTTAGTATTACTAATTCTCCAATTTAGTGTTATCAATTTTTGAGCAAGCGCATTTATTTATATACTACAGTCAAGAACTTAAATATGATTCACAAAAAGTATCCACAAGTCTTCACGTGTCCACAAGTGTTTGTAAGAACGTTAACAAACATGTGAAATAACGAGCCGTCCACTCCATGAACGTCAGATCCGCTAAGCGTGTGTTATTCAAACAAGGCTGTTATATACTATGAATGTTGCTTTATATATGAACGTTGAGGTTGTTATATGCTATATGAGTGGTTGCTTATATTAATTGAATCTATCTAATTCTTTAGTTAACCGTTGTGGTTATGGGTACCCAGAACAATCAGATGGAAACATGTTTCTTTTACTTTTTCAAAAACTGGTAGACCTATGTGCGCTTCAGCAGTGCATAACTTTCTTCAATTGGATTGCTTGATGATGATTATTTTCTATTAAAACTAAAATGACAACCAGTTCCCCCCCAAAAGCAGCATACTTTCCGTGCATTGGAGCCAATACTCAGACTTTTACTCGGATGATAACCAAGTGTCTAAGGCTGCTTTGACTAACTAAAGCTGTCACAAATTCACTTTATCACAAGTTCATGGTTCATTTTCTTGAATCAATTTTTTACTCACTTCCTGATGGGTTAGAATACTCAAATTTTGTACAGCTGATAGTGCTCGACGACAACATACATTTTTATTACACTATAGACTCTCGATTATCCGAGAGCGATTAACCCGGAAGTGTACTATGAGGTAGATCATCGTCATGGACATGAAATATTGATTAGCGTTACTAGGACTGTTCATAACGAACCAATCCCCGCAGGAAAACAGGGAATCACACATACACACCGACAGGAGCGGAGTGCAAGTCTCAGTTCTGAGCAAACATATTTTGAAGGTCTTCCTGATTACTAAGAACAAGTGGGTTCTTTCCCTAGTGGCTACCGCTCATAATCCCCAACGGGATTGCTACTCAAGCCCTGCTCGGTTCAACCACTATGGTTAGGACACTGTACGTCCAAGCACAGTTATTGTAAAAATTCAGTTCTGATTTAGGTTACCTGATTTGCTTCTGGAGATTTAGCTTAAAAAATAGAGGATAATATTAAGTTACCATGGAAGAGATTTATTTCCTTGTATTGCAGGTATTTAGAAGATAAATTCATTATTTCATTTTAAATAACAAAGAACATGATGAAAGTTCAAAAAATGGAACATAATATTTTCATAATTTATAGAGAAAATCCTGAAAAAGAACTATTTATATTTATTAATAAAGAAGACGTTTCTCTTCAACGTTAACTCTCTGATCATCCACATAAATGCAAGAAAGCTGAAAGCCATGAAACAAATTATTTCACCTTTTTCCTAAATGGCTATCAAATCTCTCTTCAATTGATTCATATGCACGTTGAGTCCATTTTCTTTTCTTCGGTAAGTTTTATAGCACGCTTGATATTCATATTTAAGACATCGAAAAGAAGGATCAATCTAAATCACACTTATTTGTTTACGTTTGGAAAGTGAAATGACGTCTTCAATATTATAAAGTTTGCCGATACATATAGATAAAGAAAATATTTTCAGTCAGCCGCACAAGAGGAACGTTTATTTAGATACAAAGAAGCTTGTAACTGCGGTGAAAAATTAATCTTGAGAAATCTTCACAGCAACATTCGATGAAAGGTTACTGAAAAGACGTTATTGAAACAAGAAATTACTGATTTATTTTGAGCAATAATAAATTAATTAAAAGATAACTTCTTAAACATTATACCGATTCTTTCAACCTCCTATTATGATGGCTATTATTAATGTCTTTTTGAAAAATAAATTATAAGCGAAAATAGTTTCTTTGATAAAATAACCAGCTATATTCAAGTTATAAGGATCCTTATGACTTAAGCATCACAAGTCTATTTTTAAATATCATGCATAATCACTATGAATTATCTGGCAAAAGTTTATTAGCGATGCAATACTCCTAAACTTTTTATTGAAAAGTCTACTCTTGCATTCAGTACTTGAAGTGATTTATATTTCATTCTTGTTATTTTCTAGTTGTGCAGTAGAATCAGCTGTCAATAATGACAAAGTACCTGTAAGAAGACAAAAATTCTTCTAGACTCTATTTATACAAGAAGATCTTTTAGTTAAAACCCTGCTCAATTTTCATGCATTATTATTATGATTGCAATATTTATCTCAGACTATTTTCGATTATTGGCCAATATTTAAAATTCCAAGTAGTTAACAATTAAATTGACTTTTTGTGTTAAGTTGAAATAGTTAAAATCGAGAAAAAATATATGATTTTGTATATAAAATATTTGCAAATATGTTTACTAGATTAGCTTCGTTTATTTAATCATACAAAAGAATTAGTCCAGTAAATCCGTCAGAAAATAGGGGTTTTTTCTGTGCAAAAGGTCGAATAGCTTTGATTTTTGGATATGTTGTTAGTGTTGGGCGCGTGTTGTAAAATCCAAGTTTTCGAAATCGTAGCGCCAAGGCGCGCCACTACACGCCACTTGAACAAAACATCAAAATATTAGATCTTTTCTAAATTTTTTCACAATATCTCCAGAACGATTGGTTTTACAGAAAATATTATCCTTCACAATCTTAAAGTAGAGTAAATTTGTCCAGTTTGATCCCAAAATCAGTTCTGTAACTTAAATAGTGACCAAGACACAGGCTTCCAAAAAAATCAAGATTTCCTCAAAAATTTATGAAAATTGTTATTTTTCGTCAATTTTTGTTGAATATGTCCTAAACTAATATAAGGTGGTTTTCTCAACACATACCATTCCCCATAAATGAAGTGCTGATGTCAACAAGCAGTGGTGTAATAGGAACGGCGGATGTTAATTGTCACTTGTCTCACGAACTTGGTTGCGAGGCAATCTCCAGAATTGTTGGTGGCAACTTCGGAAACGTTAAATTCAAGCGTAAAGATAAAGTAATTACACTTGCTTCTGTTAACAACAGTGCTAAAATTGGGAAAGAAAAATTACTGTGGACCCACTAACACTCTTCCGCAGAATTTGTGTAGCCAAATAGTCAGATGAAGACTTGAAAATGTTTTTCACATTTGAACTGTCGCCTTTCCCTTTGTCACTGTTTAATGAAGAGGGAATGCGAAAGGGAACTAAATCGTCCCTGTTTTCAGCGTTCTCACCAACCAAAATTGATGTTGTCCAAGGTAAAAATAATTTTGTAGTGGTGGATGGAGGCCACTTACTTCACAAAGTTGTTTGGCAGCGGAACATGAATTTCGAGGACATTGCTAAGAGTTATCTGACATACTTACAAACACATTATGGATCGAACGTAGCCGTAGTGTTTGAGGGATATCCTTCTGTTGTGAATGAAAATAACGCCAAAAGTGCAGAACGCATTCGACGAGCAAACTTACATTCATCACATGAGATAATCTTTAATGAAGCCACATGTCCAGAAACTTCTCAAGAACAATTTTTAGCAAATGAAAGAAACAAGGTGCGTTTCATTGACCTCTTGAAAAAGTTTCTACAAAAGGCAAACGTAACAGTTAAACAGGCAGTAGAGGATGCAGACTTACTAATTGTTGAAACTGCTGTTTTTGTTAAATCTCAGTACGACAATATTTCCTAGGTTGGTGAAAACATTGTCTTTTTAGTCCTTCTAATGGTGTTAGCTCCAATGAAAGAGAACTTGTGCTTCCGAAAATGTGGAAAAGGGAGGACGCCTGATGTATTATACTCCACAACGCCATTTAAATACAAATTCATCAGAATGATTTTGTTCATTCACGCTTTCAGTGGGTGTGATACTTCAAGTGCACTATTCGGCCATGGGAAAACAAAATTTTGCTTTTTAGGAAAAAAACCGACACCTGGAAAAAAATACAAGTATTTTTCAACTCTGAAGCTACCATTGACCAAGTGGCTAAGGCAGGCAAAACTTTTCTGATTCATTTATATAGAGGTAACCCCAGAACCTCTGCATGTGATCTCAAACACTTGCGCTACACGCTGTTTACCCAATCAGCAACTAAATCAAGGTCCACTCTAGCACGTTTACCCCCAACCGTAGATGCAGCATGATTTCATGCCTTAAGATCTTACCTTCAGATACAGAAGTGGTTAGGACATGAGAAAAATCCTCTTGAGTGGGGCTGGGTACCTACCCGATTCGGTCTTTTCCCACGCAAAATGGAAAGGGATGCAGCTCCTGAATCCCTCTTGAAAATTATATCTTGCAACTGCAAGAATGCTTGTGGTTGCCGGAAAGCAGGTCTTATATGTTCTTCCCTGTGCACTTGTTCTCTGGGAGAAGCTTGCGAAAACGTGTCAGACATCAGTCTACTTGAGGACAGAATTGACGATGAAGACGACACGCCATCGTCAATAAATAACTTTATATACGAAGATATAGAAGATTTATATCTTCAGCTGGATGAAGAGGACAAGGAGCAGCAGACAGAGCTTGAAGATTTCCTGGCCCATCAAAAAGACAAAAACTTTAAATAACATATATTATATGGTTTATGCTTAACAACTACTGCCCAAATTTTAACTTTTGTTATATAAACTTAGTACATATTTTTTGAGACTATTTAATTGTTTTATGATGTCAAAAATTTCTAAACCGTTCTTTCGGTGAACAACTGCATATCTTGAAATATAGGTCGTGGGAACATCCTATAGTGTTTTATTTATAGCAAATTTACTCGCCTTAAAAAATTGATCCATATGACGTATGCTCTAAACACCTTATATTAGTTTAGAATATATTGAACAAAAATTGACGAAAAATAACAATTTTCAAAAACTTTTGAGAAAATCGTTTTGGAAGCCTGTGTCTTTTTACAGAGTTGATTTTGGGCTCAAACTGGGACAAATTTACTCTAACTTAAAATTGTGAAGGATAATATTTTCTGTAAAACCTACCGTTCTGGAGATACTGAGAAAAAATTTAGAAAAGATCCAAAATTTTGATGTTTTGTTCAAGTGGCGTGCAGTAGCGCGCCTTGGCGCGACGAGGTCGAAAACTTGGATTTTACGACATGCGCCCAACATCCAACGCCATATCCAAAAATCAAAACTACCCGACCTTTTGCATACCAAAATGTACCATTTTACTGGACTAAATATAAGCCGTTCAATTTTTATCTGGAAAATCTCTGCTTTATAAATAAATATTTAAAAAGGAATTAGAAGATTCTCCTTAAAATGGAATAATAATATTTGATAAAATATTACATAATGTTAGATTATTATATGACAATATTATTATACATTTTACAAGTAGTAGCAGTTTGTAATAATAAATTAATGTAAAATTAACCAGACTTCAGAGATTCATAATCAATTCTTTCTTTCTACCCATTTTTATCTTAGAAAGCTTAACGCATGATATAATGTTTTATACTTTATACACATCTGAAAATTACTTTGTTAACTGTAAACACATAAAACAACAATTTTCATACTGTAAAATGCCATCTAACAAACCAGCTATTCAAAATCAATTTAATCTTGAAGTTCTGGAATATTTTATCCTAAGATCTACAATAAGGTTATGAAAGTATTTTTACATATAATATACAGTAATATTATTATAAACATAGAATATAAATATAATTTTAACATTACGGATAAAAAAATTATAGCTCTAAAATTATCATAAGATTTAACAATACATATTTTGAAACTAATATTCAATGAAATATTGATATCGTTTTTGGTAATTTTTATTCAGGAATAAAATCCAGGACTCCAAAAATTTTTATTAGCAGTGTATAGTGCGTCAGGAGAAATATTCCATTTGATTAGTAGTTTAAAAGTCAACTAGAATTGCATGGAACAGAACAAAACTTCATTATTTTATTTATAAAAGTGAAAATTATACGTTAAAAACTTTTCATCAATGTAAATATCCTTTGGTACAAATATGGAAACACGCATTTTAACTAATTTGCCCTTATAAAGAGAGACATCGAACTTCGTGCGCGATATTGCGGCAACGTATGGTTTCCATTTACAAAGTTGGAAATGATATTTGCTTATCAAACTCCGACATCTGTAGTCCTTAAGTATGTGCAAAGATATATTTACAAAAGTTCTACCACTATATTAAACAAAAAATGTCTTTATAAAATATTATTTTTCAAAAAAAAAAAACACATGCTATTTCACGATGGGCGATGTTTTTTTTTAAATTAAAGCCTATTTTGAAATTTGGGCTGGTAATCGCAAAAGCAGAAAGATGAAATTTATTATTCAAGCAAGGCTGTACATGTGGCAACTCACTGAAGAATTAAATAGTGTGGGGTAAGTCTCCGATAGAATTCGCCAATAACCAAATGTAGATTTTAATCACTTCGTGTGCATTTAATCAATTTCTGCATCTTGCTCACAAAAGGAAAATTTGTTTGGTGGATTGATTACTTTCTTTTTCATGATCCATGTGACTATAATTTGGGCGTTAGGTTTAAAGAAATATAAGCTTGAAATATGCCGATATAGATCGAAATAAGACGAGTTGTGACGAGGTATTTTAAATTATATATGACTGAGCAAAAGATTTTTTGAATTAACAACATGATGAAATAAGAAGGAAAATTATAGAATATGTATAATTATTCCGTCAAATGGTTGAAACATTTGAACTGTGTACTACACCATTATTTTTATTAACTTTAAAATGAATTTCTATTAGGTGTCAAAGCATATCATATACAAATAATTTTCCTTCTTTTAGTTTTTTCTCCAAGAAATGTTCTTCCGTTCTAAAACCCTCTTCAAGATTAAACGAAATAAATGCCTATTTTCTAGAACCCATTAATCAATATAATTTTGATGCGAATATCGAGTTTAGGTAACGAAAATTGATGTCGGTAATTTTTTATTACATTAGAAAATTATTTAATATTGAAGAAACGCCAATGTAACCCTTTTATATTCATCTCCCCTTTTTTATTTACTATCCCAATCATACACTTTTCTTTTTGATATATCTTTATCCTCCATTTTAATTTGTATTTATATCTTTGAGTTTGTCGTAAGGGTTTGTTTCCTTATTTGAAAAGTCAAGCGATTTTTCGGAAAATACTAAACGTTCTTTGCTGTGTAATTCAATTGCTCATTGCAGAATCCACTGCGTTAGATTGTTTTTTCATATGATACGATTGTACGAAATGTGATCTGAAAGTATGCAAGAAAGTCAAGTGTGGAGTGTACTCGTTCCGTGGAGTAACGTAATTGAACAACTTAATAATCAGGTTTTCAGAAATTTCATGCATTTAGGCATTTGACATATCTGCTTATGAGACAAGCTAAATTTTAATCATATACATGCGAAATTTCATTCATTCAAATAATTTCGATTTTTAGTTGCTCTGTTTCACATGCACTCTAATAGTTTTGCTTAATTAAGTAATAGTTACATCCCGTTTCGAAGAAATACGAGGGCTTTTTTGGGGTCTGGATAGTTGTCATATGACGAGAACAATAAAGAAACTGGCACACTAACTCCAAGCTTCCGACAAACTGCAACGGGATATAATTTCATATTCGATGTCAGAATTAACTTACTCCAGACTCACATACTCGAGGGTTCTTCGGTGGAATTGGTTTCGCGGCACTGGATGCAACCGGTCCCAAAGACGCGACCTTCCCAGAAGAACACCTCGGCCGGCCTTTATTCAGCCGGAGATTTCCCTTGGACAGATTTCGTCCAACAGTTTTGAGAAATGTATAACTATCAATCAGATTTCATTCACCTAGCTCAATCCCAGATAGCAAGTAAATTTGCAGCAAGTTTGATTTTGACTTGATATTACCTTGTCATAGCAAATTTGACGCGTCAAACTTGAAACGAACTTGTAGCAAATTTGACGCCTGAAACTTGAAGCGAACTTGTAGCAAATTCGCCGTGACAACTAGCGCCACGTTCCTTGCATTGCAAGTCTGCTCCAAGTTCACCGTGACAAATAGCGCCACCTCCTTTGCAATGCAAATTTGTAAACAAGCTTGATGCAAAGATAGCACAAAGAGATAATTATCTTTGTCTCTGTTTTAAAGAAACATCCGATTTTTAATAGCATCTCCTAGACCGTCCTTCTTTTTATTAATTCAATAAATCAATGATAATTTGTAAAAAAAATAACTTTTTTATAAAAAAATTTTGAAACATTTTCCATCTTTTTACTAAAAGCTTTTACTTTAAAAAAAACTATATCGCCTTTTTCTTAAAGTTGAAATTTTAACGTTTATAAACAAATTTAAACCTGTAAAACAGTCAAAGTTTGTTGAAACATAATAACTTATACATTTTGTCCTATTTTAAAGTAATTACTTTTGAACTCTAATTTTATAATTTATTCTACTAGCAAAACGTAGTTATTAGCGAAAATCGCTCTCTCTTTGACTTCAAATCATATTCTCAACTCCAAAAATTAATGAAATCAAGAAAATAGTTTAAAATAAATCGTAAACGAATCGAATCGAACGATGTATTAGCGAAATCTATCTTCTCCTCTCAGAGTTTAACTGGCCGAGGGGTTACAGCGTCAGCTTCCGAACCGGTAGGTCACGAGTTCTATCCCGGGTTGTGTTCGTACTCTGTTTATTCTATAATTTGCAATGATTTTGCAGTGCAAGTCTGCTGCAAGTTCATCCCATGGTGACTTCGAAGCTTGCGATAACTTGCTGCAAACTTGTTTCACACTTGCACTTTTGCCGTGACAAATTTGATGTAAGCTTGCAGATTAGCAGTGCAAGTCTGCTGCAAATTTGTTGCAAACTAAAATTGCTATCTGGGATGTGCTTTTGAGAAACGGTGGTGACAGCCAGAAAGGCAGGCAGACATATATAATTTTAAAAATATGTTTTTCAGATATGTATTTGAGTGTTTTGGCATTTTACAGGACAGTTGTTATCATTTAGAGCTAACGAATTTGACACAAATATACTTTAGAGAGCAGAAATGCGCATCTGGGAGCAATTATTTCGAAAAATGTTTACATTTATTAGCGATAACGTACGAAAATATTTTTCAGCAAAACTAATTCTTGCCCCACCTTTAAATTGAAAACATTATCTTATTGATAAAGATGTCGAGGAACTTTTTCCTAAATTTTAACAATTCTGTAAAAACTGAAATTATTGAGAAACACAGTAAAATTTTTAAAGAAGAAACGTAGAGCTTTTTTGGAGAATTTAAATTGAAGTGCGAAGTAATTGCATGGAAAGATTTTTCTATATTCTTATAATTATTTGTAATGTTTTTCTTAAACTTTACTGAGATCCTTGCGCGTAATGCTTGCTGTGAAAAGATATGTTAGGCTCCTTTTTAGTTAGTTTCAGGCTGAATTCTCTCCGTTGTGTTATATCCAGTAGATATCTCATTTTTTCTCCTTTTTGGACTGCCCCAATGGGGCATGGGCCCAAATTGGATTAAAATGCCTCCTAATCCTTCACAATTGCAATTCTCATTTAAAAAATTTACATTTTAAATTTCTTGAATAATAAGTAAACATTTTTATATTTTAATGAAAGTTCTACCACTTTTCTAATACATAAATTTTCTATATAAAGTATTTTTTTATTTAAACATCAATGAATTTGTAAAACATTTTTTAAATTTTCTCTTTTTTTAAAGCCTGCATTTTTAAATTCGTACTAGTAATACCAAATAATGAGAGACCGACATGACAGTTGGTGGAAATTACTTAATTTCAATGTTTTTCGAACTGCAAACTGACAGCGCCACAGTTTCTTTTTCTACTATGCATTTCATCAAAACTTGTGGAGTTATTTGTCGTCTCCCCCAATGGTTTACAATAAATTTAAAAGCTAACTGGGAGACAATTTCGATTGTACCAGCCGACAAAGAATAGATTTCAAATTAGGAACATTGCATTGTTTGGAAATGAGAATATGGTATTTTATTCAGTAGAAGAAATTTAATTTTCGGCGGTCATTTTCGAAGACTGGCACAGATATGAAAGCTTGCATTGTTTTCCGATTCGGGTTTTGGTTTCCTACCGGTAAGAAGCCATGGAAATTGCGAAGTACGGAGAGTAGTGAATTTGTTTTGAATGCCTTTATACTGTGCTTTATATAAATGATAGAAGCACCATCTGACTGGAACACAAAAATTATATATTCCTAATGGCGGATTAAGAGAAAGTAATTCTGGAGCTGTAAAGTTATTAACGGGGGCAAAAACTTCGAAGACTTTTTCATCAAAAGTAAATATGTTCGCCTTTTCTTAATAAGCTTCCTAAAATTAGTACCCAACTATAAGAGTGCAGTCTCCTTTAGTCTAAAGACTCATTTATTCAACTTTGTATAACTCCGGATTTTCGCATGGGAGGAGAGTAGCGCTCGTGAATGTCTGGCTTAAAGCATCGCTTACCAACATTTTTTTCGCCTCTTTTAATTGATTTCTTTTTTGTTTTCGAGTACAATCTGCGGTCACGTGGCCCTCATCACCACTAGTTTTTGCTGATAAAGTTAAGAGCTTAGGTAGGCCCAACCCTCTCGCGAGTAACGGAATGCATATGTCCCGAAAGCTCTTTAAAATACACTTTTGGAAAGGAAATGCACCTTGGAGTAGTGGAAGTATTTCTCATTATTTCTATCAAATTTTGAGAAGGAATTTTCATTGAAAGAACATGATACCACTATCATAGGATGTTGGATTGCAGTTACAGTGAACGTATCTTAATGCGATCAAAGTTAATATTATCATTCGCTTTATATTAACAAAACCCTCTGGTACCAAAACGACATATTTAAATATACACAAAAATATTCATTTAGTGTGATCACTACATCGTTTATTGTTATCAGTTTTGAAGTAAAAATTCACCAATAATTCATTTTCAATCACATTTAACGATTGACGTTCGTGAAATAATCTCTCCCCACATGTAAAAAAACATCTGGGGCACATTTTTCCTATTGTCATCACACAGCCTGCCAAATATTTTTAACAAGTTCTTGGAATCGGATATCGGCTGACACGATTAGAAACTGAGTCGCCCACGGAGGCTTCTGTGAAACATTAGACAAAAACTTCTAATTGTCATTGAAGCCCCTGAAGGTATGCTATATAGGAAGAGTATAAAGAATAGATATCCATTGAAGAGGACATTCCAGTAGCCTCCACAACGTCAGACTTGGAATTTTGCCAAGCTGTTTGTGAGCAAGACTGAACAATAAACGTTGATGATTCCGACCGGAACAAATGTGTTTAAAAATTAAACCTTCGAACGCTGAAAGGAGGCAAGCACTTGATAGTTAAAAACGTGACGTACAGCATCGTTCAAAAAATTTTAAAGGACAATGCGAATAAGAACAATATATACACAAACTGTTAAGGAATAATTGTCTATATGCAACAATTACTGAATTTTTTAACTGTTATTTTTGTAATAAATTATAGATAGCCCTGAGGGGTTTTGTGCCTTTTCTTTTGATGTGATAAAAATATAATTGATTTATACGAATTCTGTTAGTGATAACAATCGGTTAATATTATCAAAATTAAAGCCCTGAAGTTATCACATTAATCGGCAGCTACACCATTTCACAGTGTTATATCAGCTTATTTGATAGTTAAGGAGAGTGTATGCATTTTTTGGAAAATATAGAGTGATATAAAAACAAACGTTCATTGTTTTATAATTTAAATTGCGAACTTTTATTTTTTATTTACAAAATTATACGATGAAGAACATTGGGACATGCCTGCCCCAGTGACTAAGATGGATGGGAACTATATATATCGGTCCTAAAACAGGAGATAGATTTTTCCTAAAATAAAAGACCCTTTTTTAACATTCTAGTGTGCATCTCACTCTTCATTGTGCAAAAATTATTGTTATGCGAGTTGTCCCCTTTTCTCTGTTTTCCCACAAGAACGGACCACCTACGAAGTCCATAAGGCATCTAGAGGGAGCGCGTAAGAAGTCGTAAAAAAGACCATACACGCAGTCCGGTGTTACGTAAAAGCACGAAGGTTCGGGGAGACGGTGCCGGTATTGTTTGTAGACCCCAAAAGGTGCCAACAAAGGAACAGTTACGTTTTGACCCTTTCCAATGATGAGCCTGGAAGGGAAGTAAATGTTTGTGGTTGGAGGATGTGGTCAGTAGCCGGACAAATAACTGAGATTGAAATTTTCGGCCACTCCTTTGGGGCTAAAAGTTATAGGGTTTAAGAAGTGAAGACGGAGGAAGAGAGGATTTTAGATCGAGATCGGATGATTGATGAAGATTAAAAGTCAGAACCTCGACACTCGAGTTCTGGACTTTGATTACGGGCGTTTTCTGACCCTGTGATTTTTAGCCAACGCTTTTCTAGGCTAGCTCCTTTGCTGAGCTCCAGAATCGCATCATAGCATTCCTTTAGAGAATTGCTGGAAAAGTAGCGAGCGTTTGTATACCTCGCTGACAAACACCGATCTCGGTAACTTGCATCTAGAATAAACCTTTGGTGGTTTACTTCGTTTAATTCAGCGTTCTCTTTACCTCAATTTCCTCTTCCGGCCATCGAAACTTACTGAACTCGCCCTGAGTTGTAACCCATTGACTGAACTCTATCAGTTCTTGAATCGATTGTATCTCGATTGTTTACGAGTGACTCACCCTGATAACTGCGACTAAGTCCAGTTACGAACATTTTGACTCTCGCGATCTCATCCGGGACTTATACAAATCTCTTGAATGTGTAATCCATGTGTAAATTTATTGTACATATGCCATCACTCAAGAAACCTAATTAAATTTTGATGTGCTGTATTGCTGTGTCTTGTTGATCTCAGATCGGACCCCGGTAACACTGGGATAAGACCTTACAGTGACGTTGGAAAAAAATATAGTCGCGAAAGGGTTAAGTCCAACAACTCGAATTAACAACATGATATTTGTAGGATATAATTTAGATTTTGCATTTTATTTATTTTTTAATACCATTAATATCAACGCCATAAAAACATAGTTGAAACTATATTGCATTAGCTTATGTTGATAGATGGTAATTTCTCCTCGTGATAATCAATTATTCTATTGGAAGATCATTTTAATACGGTCTTTGACATAGCTTTATAGAGCTGTAACTTTTTTAAGTTAGATTCAAATAAAAACTAATACTCTCTCATATCGGAAACTGTATGAAGCTTATTGTGTTGTTTGTTTTAATATAGGCTTAAAATGCGAAAAAGTACTTTACAAGCTCTGTGTTTCTAAATGTATTATGTATTTTTGGCTTTAACCCTGAGAAATTTCGGAAACAGAATTATACAACATTTTCCACTTTAATCCATTATGTTTCGCGTTTCTCTCAATTATCAACATTATTTTAGAATTTCCACAGCGGTACCACAGCGTGGTAACCTCAGCTGCAAAACAAGAGAAGTATGGAAGTTACTGAGTAATTAGAAAATTTTAGAAGAATGTAATTAGTTTTGGGCAGAAAATTACTTTGCTTATTTAAGGCCAAGTATGTATTAAGCCTGTAATTTCAAGATCATTACAACCGCGCCGTTCCATTTTTGAGCCTATCTATCTAGGCAAGTCATTCACTGTAGCTCCACGCAAACTCATCTTCTCGCTCCTCGTTTAGGTGTAACAATTTTTAATTCTAAAAGTTTCACTAAGTATTTGAATACCTTGAGAAGGTTACCTGTAACTAGTGACACAGAATGATAAATATTTATTAAATATATGGCAGCTTAAAATGTTCTGGATTTTAACTCAGTACTGAAGTTTCCGCTTAGCCATTGGATGTAATAAAATTTTTCGTGCAGTCCGAATTTCTTAAAAAGGGTGTTTTTCATATTATGTTGTCCATCTGAATAACCATCCCTCTGACCTATCTGAATTACCAGCTGCCACGACAAATAACACGGGCTCTGTACCCGACTGCATTATAATGACCACTATGCGCAGTATATGCGACGAAGCCCTCCTTGAATTTTTGGGGAATTTGCGGAAATCGTGAATGTGCCCATAAGAGCAACACCACCATTATTGTAGTAACAAGGGATGTAACACCCCTTTTAATTTTCCGGTAGCTTCTTATCCCTATACAGCAGTAATATATCATTTAACGGTTTATTTTAAATATAAAAAAAACGCGATCTCGCACATAATAAAAGAAACTGTTATTATAATTGTTGTATTCAAATGCTTTACAATGCTTTTTCCTATTGTCTCTGTTTGAAAACTAAAATAACACTGCCAACTTTCGAAATCCGATCAACATTCTATCCGAGGATTGCCAGATGCATTCAAACATCACTCACAGCCAGATACATCGCGTTCACATCAAATATCATAATTCGAAGCAACATTCTATGCATCAATATTCATAATAAATATTACGGGTTCTAAAATATTTCAGTTCATTTTAATTTCCCACGGGAAAAACTAAAATGTTCATTTTTAAAAGCAAAACTTTTTATTTAGAATTGCAATTCTCCGTAAAAAAACTGCAAATCGGGGTAACTCTCCTTTTCTAGAGAGAGAAATCTCTCCGATCGCTTTCTTATAATGTTCGTTCCCCCTTGAAATCAAGTGACAATGTCATCGCGCCTTTTAGCTACCTGTGTAGATTTTCAAACTTACAGCTTCAATCGCCTGAAGCCTGAATTCCAATCTCCAGAATCTAAAGTCACACGTCTATTTTTACTCTGTATTTCTTATTAATCACCTTTGACGATCCGTGTGTTTGCTTGGATTATTGCAATAAAATCTTTTCTGCTTAATTTAGTCTTAATTGTGCCCTCGCCAAAGAACTTTCAGATTTCAAATTTTGATAGACATTTAACTCGTACTATTTTAGAAGCATTACATCACTGTTTTCGAAAGAAAATTTTTATTTAAATATAAGTAGTTTATTCAAGCACTGGAACGTACCGTTTTAACAATTCTAGTTCTCTTCGATTGGTCTATTTATAGGATAATCATATGACCGGATTCCGAATTCACGTCCGCGCTAGTGTCCGGAACTTCAAAATGTCGGGGTTTGCGTCAATGAATGAAGCAAGAGAGAAATTAAATTCTTGGGAATTCTTTTTCTAATTGAGTAGAATTATTCATATGTCTGTTAGGTATATCGGTGATTAACGAATTTTTTCAATTATTGCCTATTTGGACAATATTTTTTTGAAAAAGGGGGGATGTCCAAAAATATTTCATTTCATCATGTTGAGAATTCTAAGAAAAATAAAATTTATAGGACTTTCCCGAATAAAATCATCTCATCCCTAAAGTATCTTCCGATAAAATGCGGATGAGAAAATGGATTCGAAAAGAAAATGTTCACATCGTATATCAAACGAAAACTATCATTCTAATGAAGAGGAGGTTCAATTTGGAAAGTCTGATAAACACCGTACCAAATATGGAGACGCATGGCTGTAAGTTGTATATATGTTACAGTTAAAGCGTGGAATTAGTTATTTCATAGAATAACTAGGTATTTCATGAATTACCTAGTTGAATGTATATTTATTCTATGAAGTAACTGAATTATACGCTTTAAATGTTAAAATAGTGGTAAACAATTCTGTCAATCTTCTCATGTCCCCTTGTGTTTCCATCCACTATTTAAATCCTTTACAATTTTTGAAGTTTCTTGAGCTGCATTTTAAAAGTTATATTAGTGATTAATTATATTGTTGATAATTTATATTTGTATTGATTTCACATATTTTATTTGTGTTTTCTCAGAACTGATTTCATTTTTGTACACTGTACCTCCTGTTAAAACAACTTAATTCTTTTCAAGTATCCAAATGCGATAACCAACATTTTCTTCCACAAGGTCACCACGAATAGCATTTCTTATTAAAATTTCTTTCTTTTTGGAAAGTGCACAAAAAATTCTATTCTAAAAATTCTTAAGTCATCAATAGATTTTTCTTCTTAAACCAAATGTCATAGGAGTGTTTAATTTTTGAAATAGCTTCTTTGTGATTTAGAACATAAGCATTGATATTAGCTTCACGCTACGATTTCTTTTGAATGGATTACGGATTTAACGGTTTCAACAGAAATCTTTGAGGTATAAATTTTATTTTTATCGGTGATTAAGGCCTTTTCTTTTGTAATTTCACAATTATTTACCTCCATAATTTCATTAGTCAACTTTTCCTTTAACACAAAAACTTCACTGTTTTAACGTCGCTTAAACGGAGAGTGAAGCCAGTGAGCCAGGAAACACCGTACCATGTTGATCACCGTGCCATGAATCACCGTGGCACGATGATTCCGCAAATTTTTTTCAAACATTCAAAATACTATATTCCCTAGTTATCTTTGATATCATTAAAGGAATAATTGCACTATCTACAATGTCAATAAAGATGCACGCTTTTCGCAATGTTCTATTTCTATTCACGTACATTACACAACTGGTGAAAAACAGACATCATATGAGCAAGGTAATATGTTCGATTACAACACATTCATGATAACCAAAATATGTAAATGCCGAAAACAGAATAATGGCACATAAAATATACCATCAGACATGAGGAAGTTAAGAATTCGTTTCGTTGCCAGAATCAATCGAAATTAATCAAACATAAATAAAT
>BGPR01023631.1:0-24052 GCA_013235015.1 Araneus ventricosus | reverse complement strand
GATACATCTACCGTAAATTTACAAGATGGATTGAGAGATCTTTTAGGATTCAAAAAATCGACATTATACGGTGGCACTCATATATCTGATTATCAACTGGAATTAGACGGAGGAATCACTGAAATTTATGTTTATAGTGATATTATAGAATCTCATTTTGTGGGGGATACCATTGCTCCTTTACTCCGTATTATTCCTGTTATGTCAACCAAAGAAGACCAAATAGTTATAAATTATCAAAGACCTCTTTATTTTCCTCTGCGCAAAAATTATATTGATTGTATAGAAATCGAATTGAAAAGTAGTTCTGGAGACGGTATTATTTTTACGAGCGCGAAATCACTCTTAGTTCTTTCTTTTCGTCGTAGAACAGTATAAAACTATGACTTATTATGTGCGAATTCATTTCGATCCTGACTGTGAAAGAGAATGCATTTGGATCAAAAAGCTTGCGAGAATTATTACTGCTCGCAGGTGCAGGCTGGCGGCGGGCCGTATTTTCAAGGAGTTAGCCACCAAAGAGGATATGGAATGTTTTCGAATTTATTCCGATTCATAACTCCCATAGCAATGAAAGCAGGAAAATATCTAGGAAAACACATCCTTAGCGCAGGTTCAAAGGTAATGTCAGATGTTGCCTCGGGTTCATCTTTGAAAGACTCAGCGAGATCGCGATTTCGTGAAACATCCAAAAAGATAAAAGACGACATTATTCATAAAATCCAAAGTGGTTCGGGTATAAAAAGAAAGAAATCCTACAATAAAAATCATTCGCAACGTGTCAAGCGAAGCCGCAAGAAATTAAAAGAAGCAGACATATTCTCGTAAATATGGATTCGCGAGCATGCCCCTGTGTATCCAATGCTTATGATTTATTTAATGTGAATCCAATACAATTGTCAACCGAAGAAAGTTCATATACAGAAATTTTTCCTGTTGCATCTTTGAGTGATAAGACACCGATTGAATTTTACGTCAGCGGCAGTGGTGAACATTATCTTGATTTAGCGCATACACTTCTTCATTTGCAAGTTAAAATTAAAAAGAAAAATGGAACTGCAATTGGAAACCCTGATCAAGTCGCTCCCATCAATTATCTTCTTCATACGCTATTTTCTGAATGTTCAGTTACACTAAATGATAAGCAGGTTTCTTCACAAGCGAACTATGCTTACAGATGCATTTTCGACGCTTTGCTTTCACCTCGAGCAGTTCAGGAGTCGATGCTAACATCAGGTCTTTTCTACAAAGACGTCGCTTCTAAGCATGATTCAGTAGAACTCGCTAATGTTGGTGATAATGCAAATTCTGGTTATCAAACCAGATATAACATTTGCAAAGATAGTAAACTAATGGACATGATAGGCCCATTGCATTTCGATCTAGGTAATCAGAGCAAATGTCTTATCAATTCGGTGAATCTTCGTATTAAGTTAGAAAGAAATAAAGATTCATTTGCTCTGATGTCAGCCACACAAGATTTTAAAGTAGTTATACAACATGCGTCATTATTTGTTAGGAAAGTTAAAGTCGCTCCCTCAATTGTAATCGCTCATGAAATAGCTTTGAGCAAGGGAGTCATAAAAATGCCGATTCGCAGAACAGAAGTGAAATCATTCGCACTTTCTTCAGGAATGCAGTCTATAACAATTCCTAATGCGTTCATTGGACAGATACCAACACGGCTTATACTAGGAATGGTTTCTAATAATGCATTTAATGGTGATTTTTCAAAAAATCCATTCAATTTTAAGCATTCTGATTTATCATACCTCTGCATATTAGACGGAAATCGCATGATTCCATCAAAACCCTTTCAACCGAAATTTGATAATTCTAACTGTTACAGCAGATGCTATATGAGTTTGTTTACCGATTTGGGAAGATACCATAAAGATCAGGACCTCAATATTAGTTATAGTGAATATAAGGAGGGATATACGTTGTTCGCTATAGATTTAACGCCAGATCTCAGCGCAGACGGAATGCACGAGAGTATTTTACGCAACGGGAATTTAACACTAGATTTAAAATTTGGCAAAGCACTACCGGAAACAGTTAATTTAATGGTTTATTCAGAGTATCGAAATATTATAGAGATTGACAAAAATCGCAGTATTTTTTTAGATTTTTAAAATGTATAGCAGCGCTTTATGCAGGCTAGCGTGCAGTGATGCCATTCTTCGCTCCGAGTTTGGAGGCGTTTATGCTTCGGATGAATTACCTCAGAAACTCGGTAACTATTCATGTTTTATTGTAAATTTAGATCCTAAAACAAAACCTGGAAGTCACTGGGTTGCGATAGCTTTTAGGAACAATGCATGCTATTATTTTTGTAGTTACGGTTCAGCTCCTAGTAATCACAATATTTTAAACTTCATAAAACGCAATGCTAATAATTTCGTGTGGAACAAATGTCGATATCAAAGCTTCGTGTCTTATACCTGCGGTCATTTTTGTCTGCATTTCTTGTACAATTTTGTGAGAAAGCTGTCTTTGTCACCTCTACATTCTGATAAAATTGAGCATAACGAAAAGTTTATTAAAAAATTCGTTGCTCAGAAATTTCGTTTACACAATTGCTGCTTTTCCCCATATTCCAATCAATCTTGTCGAGCATATGATTTTCAAACATAAACGTGTTTAGACACGTTTCAACAGATCTTTTGTCTAAAATGCAAGTTTCAACATGTTTTGGAGGTCATTTTTAATACAGAAGGTATAAAAGAGTAAAACGAACTGTGAAACTCTCATTATTGCTTCACGTAATTCAGCAGAAATGATGGCTCCCGAACCAAGATATGGCTTCATGTACTTAAAGCGTACTGGATCATCCAACACTTATATGGTCCATTGTTTCACCGATTCCCTTTACGAAAATATGATATCCTGCGTTCAAGCCGGGAACTGCCATCCTATGGACACAGTTGATACAGATTCCAGATTGAAAATTGCCTATTTCAAAGTTCTCAACAATAATGATATTGTCAGAGAACTTCATAACAATTCTTCCATGAATCATCGACAAGCATTTGATTGCAAATAGTAATACAGAACCGACTTCGACACATCAGCTACTCCTGACTCGGAGGAAAATGGCTGTAAATGCGAAATGATTGTTCTGCGACGAAGAGGATTATACCTCAGCATTGTAATCTCTACAAATACCATGTAATAGTTGCAAAGACAACTTTCATTTATTATGTAAGCAACATGAAGAACTTGATTGTAACACTCAACCTAATATTGTGACAATCCCTGAATAAAAATATAATTTAACCTTACAAAGTGCGTCTGTTTTATTTCGCATTGTTATATAATTATGCAATGGCGTTGCGCATAACGAATATGATGCAAGAGTTGTTTTTCTGCGTCTTGAAGGTAACACTTATTGACCTTTCACCTCATCTTCATTTTTAATATAAGAGTTGCGTTGATCAAAATTCCACCCCAACAGGTGATTAGCAATTAACATGCGTAGGTTGTTTTCAAAAACAACTGCGTTTCTTTCCTCACTTGGCCTTCATTCCTGAGTATAAAATCTCAGGGCTTAAGGGTTTGAATTTTAGTGTAATACTCTAGTCACCATTTAATTTGTGCGCTCACCTATCTTCTAGTCGCAAACAACGTGCATCGCATAATAAGGATTAAACACCGTCGCACGATGGAAACTGGTGAGTTGTTCTATTTTTTGTAAGATTTTTTGTTTGATTTCCCTCTCTTTGGTGGTTATATTTAGGTTAACTTTTGATAGATTTCTTATATTCTAGAAAGTTTTGATAACCCCTCGACCAAAAGAAGGAAATTTAACATAGATCTATCAAAAGAAACGGATAGTACAGCAAGCAAACTAGCTACACCCTATTGTGTATACATCGGCAAAGGAGTTTGTTTAGAACTCAAAGACTTTCGGAAAACTTTGTACCTCGGGTTTGTGAAAACGAATGAAAAAAACGAAATTAAAAATCGTTTTAATTTTCATGTGGATCAAATCTCTGTGCTGTTGGAAGGCATAGAACATATTCGTGATCATTTGAAATCCATGTAAAACTTTTTATGTTCTGAAAAAAGGAGTAGAGAGAAAATTTTTTTCTTCCCCGATTTGTTAATTAAAATGATTTTTAGAACGTTTAATTCTTCGTTTCGCGGCGCAGTACAGAGTTGGAGAGCAGAAATACATTCTGGCGATCTGGAGAGCATTTTCGACCCAAGTCGCACAGCTCTCTACGATCTGTTAAGCAGAGACGGAGGACCTGTCTTGAGATTACGCTTCATTATATGCTTCAATATTATATTTCGAAAAATCGTAGACGAAGATGTACTCGAACAAAGTTTCTACTTCTGCAGTGATGCAGCAAGACTTTTAGCAATTTCACAAATTATGCCTTGCATTGATCGCGCGTTTACAAAAATACAGAACACTATAGATGCTTTCATCCACAACGGTAGTGGTTGGATATTACATGAGGTGCAATACCTCGACGTTCACGAAGGAAATTTTCGGGAAATAGCAGGAGGTTGTTTAAATGCAGCACTGCCTTCTAACCTCAAAAACAAACATGCTTTGCTGAGTCTGCACTGTTCGGGTAATCAATGTTTCCTTTTCGCTGTTTTAGCAACGCTTTTCCCACAGAAAACTAACGCTAACAGGGTATCTAAATATACACCTTTTCTAAATTCGATTAATTACTCTATGCTGAATTTCCCTGTAGCACTTTCAAACGTTAAATCTTTTGAAAAGGCTAACCATCTTAAGATAAACATATTCGGGTTTGCTGATAATCTCGTTTACCCTTTGTTTATTGGGAAACCGAATCACCGCGAAGTGCATCTCTTTTTCTATGACGATCATTATTTTGCGATTAGGAATATCAATCGGTTGTTAAGACATAAAACGAACGAAAATTATTTTTGTGTAAACTGTTTGAGCGGATTCACTCGGCAAACAACTTTGGATTTGCATCAACAACTCTGCTTACACAACAAACCTCAACGGTTATCTATGCCTTCTGATCTGTCTCTGAAATTTAACCGCTTTCACAGATGTGTTGAACACCGCTATGCTGTATACGCTGACTTTGAGTGTTTACTCTCCAAAATTGCAACAACATTTCTCAATCCAAATAAAAGTTTTACTACTCCTATAGAAAAACATATACCCGTTAGCTTCGCCTTTGTGGTTGTCGACCATGAGAATGACATTTTATTTCACAAATACTTTGCCGGAGAAAACGTGATTGAAGTTTTTTTCTCTGAGCTCATGTCAATAACTTTAAAACTCATTCAGGAAATGAAACGTGTTAGTAAAATTGAAGTGGATGATATCACCTCTTACAGCTCGTATCGTTGTGTATTTTGCCGCGAATTCTTTGATGCAAATTCAATTCGTGTGCGACATCATTCGCATGATTCTAACAGCGTTATTGGTATGGCTCATCAGCTTTGTAACCTGTTACATAAAAAGACATTTTTTATTCCTGTTGTCATTCATAATTCGCGTAATTATGATACGCATTTGCTCCTAAAACACTTGCCGGCGAATATTGCTAAAGATATTAACATAATACCTGTAAACATCGAAAGGTTTATTATGTTTACTCTGGACCACTTAAAATTTCTCGATTCTTATCAATTCCTTGACGCATCGTTAGATGCATTGGTTCATAATTTGAACGCCTCGAATCACGATTTTCAAATTTTTGATGCGTTTTTTGCTGATGAGGACAAGCGTGATTTGCTTAAACGTAAAGGTGTTTTCCCTTATTCATTTTTAGACGACTTATCTAAATTGAGTACTGTAACTTTTCCTTCGAAAGAGAAATTTTTTAATGTGCTTACTCAGTCACATATCAGTGATGATGACTACTCGCATGCAAAATTAGTGTACGATACCTTTGGCTGTACCACATTTGAAGAATATTTGCAACTCTACCAATACACTGATGTTCTCCTATTAGCAGAAGTGTTCGGTAATTTTAGAAAGTTGAGTTTAAGTCACTACGAACTTGATCCCATACATTATATATCACTAAGTGAACTCACATTTGATGCAGGACTCAAATACTGTAAAATTGAGCTTAAATTACTCTCTAACGTTAATGATTATTTATTTTTCGAAAAAACATGAGAGGTGGAATTTGTATGGTAGGAAAACGATTTGCGCAAGCAAATAACCCCTACATATCTGACAGCTATGATAGCTCTGTTGATCGTAGCTATATTTTGGCTTTAGACTGTGTTAATCTCTATGGGTATGCAATGAATATGTCTTTGCCGTATGACCATTTTGCTTGGATGACTTCTGAGGAAGTACAAACTTTCGATATTTTTGGGACAACACCAGATTCGCCTCAAGGCTTCATACTTGAGGTTGACTTAGAAATTCCCCCTTCTCTCCATGACGAGTAAAACGATTTGCCTATGGCTCCGGAGCATTTAAACATTACTTACGACATGCTGTCACCTTATTCCAAGCGTCTATGCGATCAATTTCAGTTAAAAAACACTTTACCGGCAAAAAAACTCACGCCTAATTTTTATCCTAAGAAAAATTACGTTGTGCATTATTTAAATTTATTGTTTTATCTACAACAGGGGATGATATTGCTAAAAATACATAGGATTCTGGTATTTTCTCAAAAGCCATGGTTAAAAGAATATATAGAATTTAACAATAAGAAGCGAAACGAGAGTAACACAGCGACAGAAAAATTATTCTTTAAGAAATTGAATAATGCCTTTTTTGGTAAGACGATGCAAAATGTTCGTAAGAGAATTAACGTGCGAGGAGCCTTAACGCAAAATGTGAATCAGAGGCTTCTTTCCAGCCCCTGTTTGGACTATTTTGAACCCATTAACGAAAATTTCACGTTATTTAAGATCCGTAAACCAAATTTGTATTTAGATAAACCAATATATATTGGTTTCTGCGTTTTGGAGCTGTCTAAGCTCAGAATGTACGATCTGTATTATACCAATTTTAAAAAATATTACAAGAATTCATGTGATTTATTGTACATGGATACAGATTCATTATACTTGCATATACACACTAAAGATGTATATGCAGACCTTAAAAGGCATTTTTCAGGAGTGTTAGACTTAAGTAACTTTCCTACTGATCATGTTTTGTTTGATAATACAAATCGGGGAAAACTCGGAACTTTAAAAAATGAAATCTGCAAGCCCATTCGCGAATTTGTTGGCATCAAACCTAAAATGTATTCTGTTCTATATGGAGAGAATGATTGTAAACAAGCAGCAAAAGGTGTTCGATCAAGTACATTGACTAAAATCACGCATATGAACTATAAAACTGTTCTGACAGAGGAATCAAAATTGAGACATATGCAATATTCCATTCTATCTAAAAAACATGTCTTGGAAACTGTTGTTCAAAACAAAACCTCACTCTCTGCTTATTACGATAAAAAATTTGTTTGTGAGGATGGCATACATACGCTTTCATATGGGAACAAAGATATTTAGTATATTTTCTTATTTTCTCCCTACTCCTTTTTGGAGCATTCATCGTGCGGATGATAATGCCTTCATTCTGTTTGCAGCTTATTTTCCTGCTAACATTTTATCATGTTTATCTGATTACGAACATTTCTGTTTCATGTATTCATAGTGTTAGCCCTATTTGCAGCTAATTAAAAGCTTCAGTTTTTGTATTGTGTCATAATATCTCTTTTTAAAACTAAAAAAAAAACTGCTTGATGGAACAGGTTAAAAAAATATTTGTTTAATACTTATATTCATAGTGTTAACCCTAATTGCAATTGATTAATGCTTCCATTTTGTTCTATTCGCATTGAAGCATAATATCTCTTTTTAAAACAAAAAACACTATTCCATTAAGCAGATTAAAAAAAATGTTTCATTTCTATTATATAAACTGTGTATTATTTTTCTTGTTTTAAGTATTTCTTTGTTATTCGTTTCCTGCTAATCTTTAGCACCCTTTTTGTATTTCATATCTGCAGTTTTGATTAATTTACCTCCAAGCCATAGTGTTTTGTTTTTTTTCTGGCGTCGAGCTAAACGACTCGTAGATTTGTTCTACTGTTCCAATTTCTCTCGGTAGTCAAATTTCACCTCAACCGTCTCGGGAGGGCGAGGGTGATTGGTTTAGCTCCACTACCCCTTCAATTAATTGTTTTGAAACCGCAGGCATGAAATACAAAAAAGCCGAACTCAGTTATTGCTTTTTGTCTTTTTTTGCATAACATTTTTCAGAGGATTATGACTAATCATATTCAATTCGTTTATTGAATATGGTTGTGCGACACCTCTATAAAAAAAACGAGGGGTCGATATCTTGCAGCCTCTAGGGTGCCCCATGGAAATGCAAGATGGCTTTCTCTAACTCTGTCGCACTAACGCAAACAATCTGCCTCCTCCCTATCATTTCACTCGGTTTCAGATCATGCCTGAGTTATTTTTCCGTGATTTAGTTCGCGGTGAATTCATATCATGCATATGAGTTCGTTCGCGGTGAGTATAGATCATGCTTGTCGCAGTGAGTATAGATCAGGTCGTGATTTCGTTCGCGGTGAGTATAGATCAGACTGTGAGTTAGTACTCGGTTAGTATAGATCAGATTGTGAGTTAGTATGTCTGAGCCAAAATCGTGCGGACTATACTACTTATATAGACGTTTCAAACTGTAGTGTAGAGCTAAAGAGTGTTTTATAGCTGGGGATTGGATATCTAAAAAGACAAAAAATAAGGATTGAATATTTAAAAAGACAAAAATTAATAGAAGCAATTTAAGTGCAGCATCATCCAGAAAAAAAAGTTGAGAAGTACAAAATAAATAAAAAAATACTAATAAAGTGAATTTTATATCTGGAAGAGTTAAAAATACAAAAATAATAGCAGACAACGATAAGAAGTAAGAATCCGGTGGGTGACTTCATCAGAGATCATTCATTCATGTATATTCAAAAATGGAATAGGTTTTCTGCGGATTAAAAAAGACTTTAAGGTCTGATATTTAATATTCTTTAAGGCCTGAATCCATTCCGGAATATATTGGAAAGAAAAACATTTATCCATGAAGAAGAAATTTTAAAAAGGCTTTTAAACAAAGTATGAAAAGAAGGGCTTAAAATATTACCTCTTATAAAAGTTGTGGAACAAAAGAAAGGACGCCGTGCCAAGCTTGTGTCACACTGTAAACAAAGTAAATAGATGCTCGCACCTATCTCCATCTAGTGAGAGAAACACTAACTATAGACTTGAAATATTTTTGATAAAGATTTTTTTAGATTTTTATTTTATTTTTAATTTTTATAAATTTTGTTGTTGTTTTTCTGCATTTTTATAACTTTTATTTTCATTTTTCTACTTTAATTTTTTTTATTTTAATATTTATGTTTTATTATTCAGAGAAATTTGCAGGTGAGACCATAAAAATGTTAGAAAGTGTGGAATGAAAACTAAAGCCACTTCCAGTGCAATTGAGAGGAAAAATTAATTAAAACCTGAGAGATTAAAAAATATATTAATTCTTAATTATAAAGTAATGTGCTGGGTAGCCGTTTAGCTTTAAATTAATATTTAAATTATCAATGGCCTTGACACTAATAGAATTGTTGTTGGAGATATTTTTGATTCTTTTGAATTGCGAGTGGATGGTAGTTTTAATGATATAAAAATATACAAAAAGATTTTCTAGTCTATAGTTAGTGTTTCCCTCACTAGATGGAGATAGGTGTGTGCATCTATTTTTTTGTTTACATTGTAAAGCATGCCTGGTACGTCGTCCTTTCTTTTGTTCCACAACTTTTATAAGAGGTAAGATTTTAAGCCCTTCTTTTCATACTTTGTTTAAAAGACTGTTTTTAATTTCTTCTTTGTGGATAAATGTTTTTCTTCCCAATATATTCCCGAATGGGTTCAGGCCTTAGAGGATGTTAAATATCAGACCTTAAAGTCTTTTTTCCTCTACAGAAAACCTATTCCATTTGTGAATATGCATGGATGAATGGCCTCTGATGACATCATCCATCGGATTTTTACTTCTTATCGTTGTCTGCTATTATTTTTTTATTTTTAACTCTTCCACAAATAAAATTCACTTTATTATTATTTTTTATTTATTTTATAGCTGAGAATATTTAAACTTCTATATTTCGAAAAAAATATTCGAAATATATGTTTGAAGTGTCAGAAGCTCGTATTTATTTTCTATCTTAATAAAATATGCCTTTGTATTATGCTGTTTTCGTTACAAGTTGATATTGGATATGTGGAACGAATTTCTTTAAATGTATAAATATTTATTTTTAAATAATATTAACTAATAAATGGAATTTGTGCAGTTTATTATCTCGTGAATTATGAATTTAAGAATTATCCAGGGAAATTACAAAATGATCATTGAGTTTTAACTTCAGTATTGTTATACTCAACTTCACATACTATCAGGAGCATATTTTGTTCACAGTCTTCAAATATGAAATAACATCTCTTTACCCACAATGCCATAACTCAGTAGAACTGTACCAAAACAAAAAAGCAAGCTGCCGCACATCACAATCCACTGTTAATTTCCTGGAAAATATAGAATAAGAAATGGGTATTAAGACTATAATCTTCATTGATATTCCTGGTAACTAGTTGTGTATCACCCATGAGTTTTTGCGACTTTGGACTTTTAGAAACCGTATTATCCAATCGTCGACCTACAATCCTTTGTTGGTTTTGGAAAGCTGTTCATGAGGAATGGGACAAAATACCTCTTTCGATACTACAAAAATCATTATTGTCATGGAAGTTACGATGGAGAAAGATAGTTAAGAATACGGAGTATCAAGATGAACACTTCAAACACAAAGCAATTATGTAAAATAGTTCTTAAAATACCCTGAAAATCGTCTAAGAAATGTGCGAACGCCCTCTATATATGGTTGCCGAATTCTTCCCAGAGAACATTGGAGCATATCATCATCTAGGTTGGTTAAATCGTTGGTAATAAGTTTCTGGACAACGTAGCAGATAATGATGGCTCACACAGAGTGCTCTAATATCCAAAGGAAGAAAGTGCAAACCGAAAGATCTGAAGACTTTCGGAACCACCTACCTTCGGACTGAGTCGGCGTCACCGCATCGGCTTAACATCTCTTGATCCGATAAATCTCTTCTTTCCTTTTAGGGTGCGTACTCGGCGAACTCGGCTGAGAGGTGAAAACGCGTAGTAGGTGTTCACACGGGGCGTTTAGTTAATCGTTGCTGCCAGGTGACGCTGCATATCCGGCTTTCGCGGTCATATTCGTCGTTAATTATTGAGCGGTGAGTGAGATGTGTGACTCAGAAAATTGGTGATTTATTTGAATGAATGATTTATTTGAAGAGCTCCTATCAAAGGAAGAATTCATTGCACATAATGAATAAAAATTTCACAACTTATAATATATGGAACTGTTTCATAAAATTTTTAGTTGAATTCAGTTCCTGGTGTTTCATATGATATTCTCATCAATAATAGAATATCCTATGAATATTCTGATTATCCTAATAAATAGGAGGTATGTAATTTAATTTAAAATAATTTTATTTTGATAAAAATTTCATTTTGAATTAGTTTTAAACAATTCATGATGATCATTCTATGTGTTATTTTGCAATAAAATTATCACTTTAAAAATTAAGCGTTTTCATATTCTACAAAGGCATTATTATTTTTCAATATATTTTTATTTATGATTCTGAGGTCACATTTTTCAAGTAATTTCGATAAATAATAAAATTTCAGGGTGAAGAACTGAAAATGTTATATGTAATGCATACAAGTTAGATGCTAAATATTGTTTAACTGACCTAAAGCATTAATTATTTTCAACCGGTTAGTTAAAAAAAATATTGTTGTTTTTTTTGAAAAGTATCCATAAAAATATATTCTTAAATTTGTTGAAATTAAGGAAAAAAATACACAACATTGAATTTCACATCATTGAAAAGATTAGGTTGGAGTCTCCAAATTTGGTCCGCCGCTTGGACATTGTTTACTGCACTGTGATGGAGAAATTACTTTGACGGAAAACAAGCAGTTGAAAATTTTTTGTAGCTTATTTATTTATCTTCAGAATGGTGTTATTAACTTTTTCATGAAATGGACTTTAAATTAGGGAGAAATGAAATTAAACTTTTTGCAACTTCCTTAATGTAGAAAAAATAAGGAAAATTTCTTTGTATGAAGAAGAAAACTTGATGCATTTAATGAATCTGAGAACAGTTTATCATGTTAATACGTCAGCGAAATTCAGAATATAAAGCGAGTGTCGATTATAAGACTTTATTCCTTGAGAAAAAAACGTCGCCTCAGCAAAAGAATTTCTTCGCAACACGCCTTTTAAAGATATATATAATAAAATATGAATAGGCCTATATAATAAAATAGTTTAATTAAGCACATTTATCAAATAAAATGTATTATAATTATCCTTTTAAATAAAATAAAACATTAAAATTACAATGCAATAATATTTTCATAAGTTAGCTGAAAAAATTTAAAAAAATATGAATTGATTTTACATTCTCATGCTTTACGAATGCACACACATTCCCTTTAATTATTTGTGGAAATTAATAATATCAGCAAAACAGAATATAATTAATTGAAAAATGTTTTAAATCATTCAAAAACTTATAAGTTTTTATTTAACTTCAAAAAACAGATTCGGTGCTTGGAGCTGTCATCCGCAAAAGACAAAAACGCTTTCGAGAAAAAACAGGTGTGAACACTGTCACTCGTTACTATGGGAACAGGCGCAGCATTGGTCGAGAAACCGGGGCGGTTCCATTGGGGAAGGATGGTACGCGCGTGCCGAGTACCTGTTTCACAACTTTTTCGCGCCGGTGTGAACAGCGCCATTAAAGAACACGGGATCATGTGTCGTCTCACAGCTGCAATATTCGCAGAAACCGCATCGTGTGCCCGTAGCCCTGCTCCACGCTGGACAGAGGGGGCGCCGACGAGGCTAAGCAAAATTTCTCAAATTCAGGTAACTTCAAAATAACTCACTATGATTCATATTATATTTAATTAAAGGTAATTAAGTATTAATTAGCGAATTCAATTATAATAATTAATTATTTGAAATAATTTGCTCTTTGTATAATGTCGGTGCAGTAAGAATTGCCTGACAGAACGACATGCAATAATGGAAAATGAAGAATTAAAAACATAAATCTCTTAGCAAACGAACTGTACCGCACTGATATTGTAAAAAAATTCCAGATTATTATCTGAATCTCATAACAAAATAAAATAGTAGCCGAAACCAGTGAAAATAATTTTTAACTTATTTTTAAGCCTATAAATGCATATCTACATAAATTAAAATAATTGGCAAAATCAGAGGACCATAACATAACACCACTCCATGCCCCTGCAACTATAACCATATGGTTATTTAAGCAGTGACGCGGTCATGAAGTGGAAGAAAAATCACAACACCAGAGGGGGTGACCTCTCTTAAAACTTGACAATTCTCTATACCGCTGCCTAATTCCAACGCAACAAGTTTATAAATATTTACAGGAGCATTAGGAAGGATTGCTATTGTGCTATACATTATAAAAATATTTTGGTAACACAGAGTAAAATAAAACCTTGAAAAACTCAAAATTACACAGTTATACATGAAATAGCTGGAAAATAATAAAAACTAAATACAATGGAAAAGTTATACGAAGAGTAAAAAATACATTAAGAAAAACAAAAAATGAAAGGAAAAATATGAAAAACAAACTAATACAATACAAAAAACACAAAAATGTACTCAAGAACAGAGAGATGTGCCGCACATTGTTTTAAAAAGTTCGATTTTGAGTTAGAGTTAGCTGATGGAACTCTATTTGAAGGAGAAACACGGTGGATCTTGGAAGAAAATCCTGAAAGAACGACTAAAGTTGTTCTGAGTTCAATAGGGGATGATGGGCTGAAGAGGAGGCGAAGTCGAATGTTGAACTGGTGAAACGAGACCTTCCATCTCCAAAGGAAAGGATGGAGTGATGAAGACGCAGGAAGGAAAGTTGAAGTTTGGTTGGATTTAATTTCCCTCATCGCAGGAGGAAGAGGATGAGAGGTTACAGAAGTTGCTAATTATGAAAATGTTGGCCAAGATTGTGGGAATGGTACAAAAGCATTGGACTCAACTGAGAAGACTATTGAAGGAACGAGAAAAAAAAACAATTAATTGGGATCTGGACGGAAAAGACTGGTTTCTCTTTGGAGAAAGTGGAGCAAATTATGTATCTTCCTTCTTGACGTTGAATCGTTGCCTACGCTGCGGAACCATACTGGCTGATGTTGTTGGCTGGGTGGTGCCATATGGTAGGAGGTTGTGAGGAGGTAAATCGTAGCATAATGGATTGGTGTGCCGATTCCCCCACAAGAACAGAATGAGGTTTCGGCAAGGTTGAATCTTTGGAGAAACGAAGGGAAAGGCCCATGTCCTGTGTAAAACAAAACTTCGTTGCGTGTCTAGTTGATTGGTTGCAAGCTAAGTTTGGGAATTATGTTGAAAATGAGCCTCCCAGTATCTCCATCATCCCAAGCCATTTGCCAGGTGGCCAACATCTTCTGACGTAAGGATGTTTTGATAAAAGATTCTGGAAACTCGAGTGGTGTTTCAGGAAAATTTTCCGTTTCTGCTGCCTCCTTAGCCAGTCTGTCTGCTTCTTCGTTCCCTATGTAACCTGCATGGGCTTTGATCCACGACACTCTGATGTGATAATGACTATGGAGTAACTTGAAGATTTTTCGGGCAATTGAATTGTGACTCTTTGGGTTTGCAGCTGATTTGCTGCTCGCTTGGTTGTCTACAAGAATAGTCAGTTGTTGAGTTGGGAGGGCAACGACGGGTTCCACTGCTTTGAGTAGTGCTAGGATTTCTGCTGCCTGGAAGACTATATTTCTAAGAGAGAGCCTGGTGAGACCATGTGCAGGTAATGTTGAGGGTCGGTCAAAACCAGAGGCTGCCCACCCCTTCTGTTTTTTTTATCCATAGATATAAATATATATATATATATATATATATATATATATATATATATATATATATATATATATATATATATATATATATATATATATATATATATATATATATATATATATATATATATATATATATATATATATATAAATATATATATAATGTCGCCTCCGTCATCCAGGGAAATTTGAGTTGGAGTTAGATGTTTCGATGGGTGTGCTGATCATCCGGTAGCTTTTTCTTCAATTTCACAGGGATCGATGTCACAGACGTTTGTAGAAAGACGAATTCTAAGTCTGAAGAGTGATGTGCCACGAGCTTCTCTTTGTAATTCTAGATGAAGAGGAGGGATACCCAGTATGAGCTGCAGAGCTGCCGTAGAGGTTGTCTTGTAGGCACCTGAGATTGCCAGGAGGAACGGACGTTGAATTGTTGAGAGCTTTCTGGCGATTCGGACGGTAGGTTCTAGACACCAGGCGACTGCCCCATGCGCCAGCACTCGTTCTATTACTGTTTTATAAAGGGCCCTTCGATGATTCTGAGGAACTCCCCAGGATTTTTCGGCTATTTTTAGGAGATCTTGATAAAGTCGAGTCGCTCTAGTAGATTGCGCTTTAAGGTGGGTGTTCCAATTCATCTTTTCATCAATATAAATTCCGAGATATTTAATAGCATGGGCTCTTTTAATTCTTTCGCCTTGCCAGCGAATGGTAGGTCCCCTAACTAGCTTGCTGATTAGGAGATAATTTGTTTTTTCAGCTGAAATTAGGAGTTGGTTTTTGCTTGTCCAGGTGGAGAATTTCGTTAATGGATTCGTTAATTTGTGACTCAAGTTGAACTCTAGACGGGGCATGGGAAACCAGGACAAAGTCGTCTGCGAAGGCTTGAATGCTGGTGTTAATTAGCCAGTTTTCTTGAAGCATTTCATTTGAGACCAAATTCCAGAGGGCTGGTCCACTGCAAGAGCCTTGAGGGCAGCCTTGTTTTTGGTCCCTGATCGCTGGTCCTTCGTAGGTACTTAGGATGATCTTCCTGTTCTGGAGAAGAATTTTAAAGATATTAATTATGTTTGCTGGGCATTTACTATTGTCAAGGTAGGATGCAATTGCACTGTGCTGAATATTGTCAAAGGCACCCTTAATGTTCATAGAAAGCACTAGAACGTGATCACAACTTGCCTTCCCTTTGTGGATAGTATCCGAGAGTTTCGTTATGGCCATTTCTGTTGATCTTCCCTCACGGAATCCGTACTGAAGATTGCTAAGTGTGTTGTTCTTCTCGAGGTGAAAATTGAGACTTTGGGTGATGAGTTTTTCTAGAACTTTACCTATTGTCGGGAGCAGAGAGATGGACAGGTAATAAGATGCTTCTGTTTAGATTTGCCGTGTTTGTAAAAAGTAATGATATTTCCAACCTTAAGGGGATCGGGAAATTTAGCCAATTTAAGGCAAGTGTTAAAAGTTCCATGAGGAGGAAGAGGAATTTCTTGAAATTTTTCTGTATGATAATGTTGTCGATGCCATCTGGTCCTGGTGCTCTTCCTTTGGAGAGATGAGGGATGACAGACACTACTTCTCCTTTGGTGAATGGGCAGTCGTTTGAGGTGCAAGGCGGCATGTAAGTAAAACTATTACTGTTGGCTGGATGGGGGAAGATTTTCTCCAGAATATCTTGAGCTATTTTGAGGGGGTTTCCTGAAGGATCATGATTCTTTAAGGTTATTAATTTGGCTGGCTTCATCGCTTATCTGAATGCAGCTTTGTAATGGGTGCCGTATGGATTCGATGCTTTTGTGCAGAAAGATTTCCAGCCGGAATTCTTTGCAGATTTGACTTTCCGCATGTACCTTTTCAGTTCTTCTTTATGGAATTGGAATCAGGCATTTCTCTGATCTTTGGTGCCCTTTGTGCACGTCTTCTCAGCGCCTTCAGTCGGGTTTTTCCTACTTCAAGGTCTTTTGTATACCAGTTTGGAGTTGGAGAAAGATTTTGATTCTTAATGCGGTAGGATTTGTTACAGGCTTCAATAATGCTATTTTGGAGAAGGTTTGTTGCTTCGTTGATGTCCTTCAGCCCCAGCCTCAACCACTGGACCGATTTCAATAACTTTAATTTCAAATAAAAGCTCATGATGTCTAAATATATCATCAACGGTCCCCTATCAATCTCCGTTCTCAAAATATATCTCAAAATATAACTTTCGCAGTGTACCTCAGCCTCTACAACCGCCAACTTATTTCGCCAAGTTTCAAAAATATCTATAGCCTATTAATATTACGGGCGAACAGCTGGTCACCGAAGACGGCTAGTCTATATACTTAAAACAATTTGCAATAGCAGAAGATCTTCTAGCCCCAACCACTGGATCGATTCCGACAGTTTTTATTTCATATGAAAGCATATGACTCATAGATATGCCATCAAAGATCGCCTATCCCCCGTGACCCTACATTTTCTAGAAAAATAGGAAAAGCACTACTTCACAGTACATTCTCTTTGGGGAAAACTCTTGAGAGAGTCTCTCAACTACTGAACGATTTCGTCAAGTTTTATTTTATATGAAAGTTCATGAATCCTAGATACATCGTCGTCTCCACGCTCCATTTTCGAGAAAAATCTCAACACTACTTCACTGTATATTCTCTGTGAGGAAAAAAACATTGAGTGAGTCCCCAGCCTCAACAACTGGACCGATTTCCAAATTCATGTTGTCTCTTTGCATGTAAAGTTAATCAATCTGACTGTTACACACATATTGTGCAAGTTTAAAACAGTATTTTTGATCAGTACGACCTTCAATTCATACGACTCTTCAAGGAAGTGCAAAATACCTATTGTAGGAGATGGAAACTTTATTTAGAGCGATATTATGCTGCATTTATGGTTCTGAAAACATTTAGGCAAAGTTGTGGAAAATATTAGAACCCAAATGTGGATTCTTTCTTTTGTATCCTGTTGGACTAATCTATATGTAGTATTTAAAAAGTAGTGGCTGAGAGCCGCAAAGCGCCGAGATGGCGGAGCACAGATAGTTCTGCGAGTTCTCTCTCCCTTTATATATATATATATATTATATATATATATATAATATATATATATATATATATATATATATATATATATATATATATATATATATATATATATATATATATATATATATATATATTATATATATATATATATTATATATATATATATATATAAAAGAATTTCTATAAAAATTACAGTTACTATTCATTAAAAACAATAAAAGAAAAAATCAAAGAAATGCAAAAACTTTTCATTCTAACTCCTATCGATAAAGCTTCAGGCAATTTCTCAATTATCTCTAAACAATTCTATCTTGAACTGTTGGATAAGGAACTAAAAACCTCTGAAACATTTAAATTATATAAATCTAATAGCACCACTGTACAGAAAAAAATCCGTGCTTTAAATAAAAGAATTAGTTGCATAAACAATAATATGACCCTTCCATATATTACAATCTATCCAAAATTCCACAAACAACCTATCAAGTTCAGATTTATCACTTGCGGAAGAAATACGTACATGCAAAAAGCCGGAGAATCATTCTCTAAGTACCTTAATATTATTCTAAGTTTTATAGAAAAAGAAAATTTTACATGTATTATTAAAAATAATACTAAAGTGATTGATTTTGCAAAAAACAATGTAATTACATATATTGAGACATATGACTTCCAGGACCTGTTCACTAGCATCCCACTTAATAAATTAAAAGAAGTTTTAATGCATTATTACTATGACTTGAAAAACTTGCTAAATTGCACAGAAGCGTATTGGTTAAACATTATTAATTTATGCATCTTCAACAATTTCAACTCGAATGGGGAAAATATTTTCTTACAGATTAAAGGAATTCCATAGGGGTCTTGTTTTTCTTTTTTAATTGCAAATCTATTTCTTAACTTTTACGAAAAAGATACAGTTTTAAGTTTAAATTCAGCTTTTAGATATATAGATGACATCCTGATTTTTAATTTTAAAGATTTTTCTACAGTTAGTGGGAATATTTATCCTGAAGAATTAAAATTAACAAAAACCAACGATAATAATATTAAAGCTATTTTTCTTGATCTTGATATTGATTGTCAAAACGAATTAAATTTAAGAATCTACGACAAAAGAAATGAATTTAAATTTAATGTTAATAGGTTCAATTTTTGGAATTCTAATATCTCTATTAAGATCTTCAAAAACACAATATTACATCAATTACCAAGGATTAAAAATATTTGTAACAATTCAGAATCAAAGAGAAAACAAATCGAACTTTTCAAATACAATCTTAATTCCAATAAAATTCCCATTTCTCTTTTTTTTTACCTTTATTCCACAGCTTTCTGTAAAAAAAACCTGCCTATTTTTGCCTTTATTCTATTTGCCTCTGATCTATTTTTTTTACAGTTAGTCTCATTTTGGTTTATTTGTCTTTTGTTTACTTATCTACTGATACTCGTAGAGAAGCTCCTAAGACCTCACTGATAACAAAAGGTCTCTAAGACTCTTCACTCCTCACTCCTAATAAAACATTTTCCAAAACTTGTGACGTTAAAAGTTAACTGTCAACCACTTCAATCGTTGTCACGTCAGCACTTCTAAAGGTTAGTTCGTGCCGCGTGGTTCTGCATTGTCTCTTCAATTGTGGATTTTCGGGTGAGTTTTGACACCTTTTTCTTCCTTTTTGTTTTGTTTTGTTAGTTTTTGGGTTGGGTTTAATATGTTTTGTTTCTAATGGACTTGGGCTTTTATTATATTTTCATTTTTTTCTCAATTGGACTTGGGCTTTTTGCTTTGTTTCAAACTTTGGTTTTTGTTTCGGTGTTCCGGGGAAACAAACTCTTTTTGGCATTATTGCTAGAGTTTTGTGTTCAGAAAACACCGAATTTTACAAAGCGGCTCAATCTCATGATACCACTTTTAAGCAAGTCGAATCTGATTGGCTAATTGGATAATGTCATCGGTCATATGGATTTCTCGCCAATATTCCAGTAACTTTTTTGATTTTGAATGTGCGCGGTTTTTTCAATTACAAGCTTATGACGCCTTACGTTTTCAATGAAAAAGCGAAGCTACGAGGTTCCCACTTGGCTGAAAGCGAAGCCGCTGATGTTTTTTAAAGTTAAACAATTTGCCCGGTACCCACTTCAGATGCCGAAGGCATCGCGTGCGCTTGCGCAATCAGAAGGTCATGTGAGCTGACAAACCAATCAGATTCGACTTGCATAAGGTGGTATCATGGGATTGAGGCGCCTGTAAATTTTATGCTTGCGCCCGTTCGGGATTTCCCTTGCTGATGACGCGTCCCGGACGTTGGCGTTTTTGTTCCTTTTTATTATTATTTTGGTTTTTCTTTTACAACGTGTTTTTATTGTTTTCTTTCTATGTGTTCTTTTATTAATATATATATATATATATATATATATATATAACTTTTGTATCGATATTTATGACAAAAAATGGATTTTAATTTTTGTGTCAACCGACTTTCCTATTATGCTTCTAATATTTCTATTAAGATTATAAATCTTAATAGAAATATTATTCTATTAAGAAACACTATTCTCACTCAATTTTCTCGTATTAAATCTATTTGTTCAAATGAAAATTCAAAATCGAGACAATCAAAGCTTTTGTTTAATCAACTTTTAAATAATGGTATTCCCGAAAACTTTGTGCGTCGATATCTCAAGCAGTGAATCAGGGGCCATCGGCAAAGCCTTTTTCTACTTTTCTTCCTCTGTTTGGCAACAGCAATAACTGGTTTGGCGTCCATTTCCTCGTGTTTCTCACAATCCTGTTTGCTTATTCCTGGCGGTGGTAAGCCTTTTTCTCTTTTATTTTTTTGTGAATACTACTATATTATTTTATTCTAGGATTCTTTTATTATTCTTTCGATTTAATTCTTTTATTCCAGAATTTTTCCATTTTTAATTGTCTTGTGCTTTTTGAAGGGATGGCGACATATTTTAACGGGTTTCGTATGTCGTTAGCAGAAAAAAGCACATATTAATATCATAGGTGAGCTCCTCTTCCTGACGAGCGGCTCGCTATGATATTTTTCAATTTATTATAATTTTTTTATTCATTTTTTTGCCATTATGTCTTGGTTGTTTTAAATTTTTGTCTTTGTTTCTTGTTTTTTTTTTTATATATATATATATATATATATATATATATATATATATATATATATATATATATATATATATATATATATATATATATATATATATATATATTCCTGTAAAGTGTGGAGGCACTCGAAGAAGATTGCAGTCGTTAAAGTTTGTGGCGGCGCACAGTGTGTAATTTAGATAATCAAGGTGGAAAAAATTAATATTTCAAAAACAAAAGTTGATTGTTCGGTTTTTAAGATAAATACTGTTAATAACATACAAATCGGTTTAATTGAACAACTTATTTTAATATATGAGAAATTTTACAAACGTTTTTAGAATAACATAAATATTAGCTCTTTTTATACATAGGCATGGAAACATGTTATATGAGAAACTCTGGTGTTCTAGAAATAGAAAAAATAAAAAGTAAACGTATTTTCTCAGATAAAATATTTTCTTATTATGTAATCTCTACTACTAATAAAGATGAAAGTCTGTTTGTCTGTCTGTCTGTGTGTCTGTTGGCGGTGTACAGAACAGACCGTAGAACATAGAGCTACCAAATTTGGCACAGATATACTTTGGATGCTCAAGATGTACACCTCGGAGCCGTTTTTTTTAATTTTGATTCAGATTTAAATTATTTAAAAATTAAACCAAATTTCGCCGTTTTTTGCCAATAACTTCTGAATGAATTGATGGACAAAACAAATTCTTATGTCATTTTAAACAGCAAACAATTATCTTTCCAATGATATCAGTTTTATTATTGTGCAAAATTTTATGTAATTTTTATAAATTTTTAAAGTCACCAGAATCTTATAGTTATTTGGGTGCGAGAGTAAGTAGGAGGGGCCAAAGAGATGTTCATCAACGTCACATTCTCAGCGCGGAACGTAAAACAAACTTACTATCAATGAATGCGTATGCCTAAACCATAGGTTATGAATGGTAAATTAGCTAAATAATAATTAGTAATCATATTATTAGTAATTTGTTTCTTAACAGTTTATAGATAATAAATTTATTAGTGTGTGTTTTAAAGTTGAAAGATTTTAGGACATTTGTGTGTATGTGTGTCATTGTGTTTAAAATTATAATGTAAAAACATTTTAGCCAATATTTTAATGTTATACTTGGCTATTGAAAGGTAGTGTATGTATGTTAATTTGTATGTTTTATTCCGCAGAGAGAATGATTAATCATATGTATGCATGTTTTATTACACAGAGAGTAGTAATTATTCTAGCATGAAAATTTTGTTTTGCACCGAGAATAATAATTATTCCTAAGATACATACAATTTTAGCTTAGAATTTCACATTAGCTATTAAATTTAATTTTTGTTTTTAACGTTTATAGATACTAAATAAGATTTTACAACGTTTGTCTGTATGTGTTTCTTAGTGTTTAAAACTATAACATTATGGGATACTAATAGGTACTACCTTCAAATGTTGTTGTTAGATAAATCTGGTGCAGTGGATTTTGATGATTTAAAAATTGTTATTGGAATATTGTGCGAGACTGCACCTTCATTTGCACTAGCGAAAAACAGCATCCGAGTGAGTTTACACAGTTAATTTGAACAGAAAAAATTAAGATTTATGTGAAATAAGAATAAAAAGGGGGAAAAACCTCAAACTTGCTTCTTCGTTACAAAGTAATGTGGCAAGAAATCCCTGTGATTAAGTACCTTACTAATAAAATAGGTGATGCACCCATATAAGAGGCATACGAAAATGAATGTCTAGAAGGTGCGAAGCTTTTTAGACTATTTACATTGATATAAATATTTAAAATTAAAAGATAGGATTATAAATCAACATATTGGCATGGAAATTTGCAAATATCCAGAATATGCCTGTTTTCAAGTAATATCACCCTTAAAAAATGAATGAAAGCAAAAACAGCTCCAAAGTGAGATTACACAGATAATTTGAACAGAAAATTTAAGATTTATGTGAAATATAAGGATAAAAAGAGGGAAAGAAGTGACGTATCAAGAAATCCTATGTAACTAAAGTTTACTTTTCATGTTTTATTCCGCAGAGATAATGATTAATCAGATCTATGCATGTTTTATAGGTGCTTACTTTTTTTATGCATGGGTGTATAAATTTTTTTAAACACAGAGAGTAGTAATTATCCTAGCATGTATATTTTGTTCTGCACGGAGAATGATATGGATTTTTTGAGATTTAATACTTAACAGATAAGAAGTTACTTTGGGTGGAGAGAATAACTATTATCCAAACCATATACCTGTTTTAGTTCATTTTTTATCATTTGCTATTATTTAATAATTTGCATTTTTATAGTTTATACATATTCAATTTCTTAGTGTGTGTTTGTTGTTTTGTTATGCACAGAATAATTATTCAAGATTTGGGTTTTTTTCATGCATTTCAATTCAATATTTTTTAAATATATAAATGGTTGTTTTTATTGACTAGATTCAAATGGTTATCATGAATTTATTTTTGTGTTTCATAAAATACAATCAATTCTTTTTTTTCACAAAAAAAACTTCATTTAGTTATTTTGAGTTTTAAGTAGTTTTAATATGTAAATTCTTTTTAGCTGATTGATTTAATTATTGTACTTCAAATTTTTCATTACTTATTAAAATCTTTTCCACTACCTTTTATTAAAAGAATCTTTTTACTTATCATTTTTTAACACTTAAACATAAGGAATTAACTCAAAGTTCATTATATGCAAACACATCCTATACATTTTTTATTTGTGTATAAAAAATTAAGATTAGGTTTTACTAATTAACCTGTTGACTGTTTGTGTTTTTAAATTCATTTGTTTGTCCTTATTGCAATTATTGCTTTTAGCTTACAAAAATTGAAATGTTGAAAATGTCAGCCTTAATTGCCTTATT